>JARFNW010143044.1:0-10191 GCA_031763155.1 Dirona albolineata | reverse complement strand
CCCTTTCACCCACCCCCCCCCCCCCCACTCCACAGCAACATGCAATCTGTAGTAGTTGCTTGGAGAATGAATTTGCCGTCAATAAAACGGGTCTCCAGACAGAGTTGGAGAGGTTCTGCCGTGGACATGGAGTGAGACTCGCTTGGTCCAATCTCAACAGACACAAATTTAAAAGCTGATGGTCGTCAAAATGTCATATCTCCAAATAGACAGGATACACTCCCCCCCACACACACACACTCACACACAAACACACACACACACACACACACACACACACACACACACACACTTGTACATTTCATTTACATTACTCCCGTGTTTTAAAACACTAACAAACCCACACAAGCAAATGAAAAATAAAAATGTAACAGTAACAAAACGAAGAAGGGAGAAAACAACATTATATAACAAACCCACCAAAAAAAACCCAACACCCCCCCCCCCCCCACCCCACACTAACTCCCAATAAAAAAGTGGGTGTGCCAATGGCGAGGAGAGATAGATAGATAGATAGATCAAGTACAGTTAAATAGACGATCCGGAAAGTCATTGAGGAAATCAGATTTGCAACGACTAGCGCTGCCGTCAAATTGGCCTTGCGCAGCTGATGGCATGTGTAAGAAAAGGCACTCTCTTATTCCCTAAATGAAATCTAAAATAATCCCCATCGGTTGGAAGATGAGCTGAATTACCGGCCCTTGCAGAAGCAGATTCAATTTGAGTTCACGGCCTTCACTTTACTGTTAGTCCCGATTGGCTTTTGTGTGTCGCCAACAAGTATACCTTCTCTTCATCCTAAGAATGTATCAATATCATGATATCCATTCTACCCCAACTCATTCTCTCGCACAGTGCTATCAACCTCCTCTCTCTCTCTCTCTCTCTCTCTCTCTCTCTCTCTCTCTCTCTCTCTCTCTCTCTCTCTCTCTCTCTCTCTCTCTCTTATCTATCTATCTATATATCTATCTATCTAATATCTTTTTATCTATCAATCTCTCTCTCCCATGTCTCACTCCTTAATTCTCTCTCCGTCACTCGCTCCCACCTTTCCCTCCCTTCCTCTTTCTACCCCCCCCTCTCTCACTCACAAATGATCCCCCCCCCCCTTTCTCTCCTTCTCAAGTCTATGAAATTAAAGTCATATTATTATTATTATCATCACATTAGCAATGCTTGAATCATGGCTTTGGTACAGCAATCAAAAGTTTGATTTGGATTCCTAGCGAAAGAAATCATTATTTTATATAATAAATATAATATCTACAAACGTTTTATTCTAAGTCACACATTGTGGGGCGTACAACTCCCACCGCATCCAGCAGTAGCATCGATTGAAGTCAGTTCAAAGTCAGGCAAGTCTTTGTTGTTGGTTGACCTGCTCTGCCAAGACGTTTGGCGGTAGAGGGCTCTGGACCGGGTATTCTCTGGTGTCTTCAGACATGTACACAGAGCGTGGTAAAATGTCTTTCTGAAATGTTTGGACATGAATCCATAGATGACTGGGTTAATACAGGAGTTGGCGTACGCCATCAGATAGAACGTCTGCCTCATGGGCTTCAAATATCCGTAGTTGAGGTAATGGATGTAGCCGAAAGCGGTGAGGGTGTTGCTGATTAGAATGGGCGCCCAGCACACCACGAATATAACGATGACGGCAACCAACATCTTGATGATCTAGGGAAGACAAGGGAGACATATTAGACATCATCATTATCATCATCATCATCATCGTCATCATCATCAATTTCATCATCATCATCATCATCATCATCATCATCAATTTCATCATCATCATCATCATCATCATCGTCATCATCATCAATTTCATCATCATCATCATCATCATCGTCATCATCATCAATTTCATCATCATCATCATCATCATCATCATCATCATCATCATCATCATCATCATCAGCACCACCACCATCACCATCATCATCATCATCGTCATCATCATCATCATCATCATCATCATCATCATCATCATCATCATCAGCAGCAGCAGCAGCACCAGCATCGTCGTTGTCGTCGTCGTCATCATCATCATCATCATTATCATTAGTATCACCAATTTTGTATGCACTATGTAAAAGGCGCCAGCTCCTTCAGGATTGGAAATGAAGACACATGGATATATATTGGATATGTTTAGGGTAGGGTGAGTGGGCGCAGTAATGGGTGGGTGCATGAACGAGCAGTGAGTTTGTGTGTACGTGTGCGTGCGTGCGTGTGTTGAGAGAGGGGTTACGGTTGCAGCATAATTTATTCGATCCCCTGCCATTCTCAACTCCCCGTGGACAATGCAGTAGGACACCACATCATGCGCACCATACTAACATCCTAGCAATATCACTTTGTAGCAAAAACGTTTTTGAGTTTTCCTTTCTTTTAATCATACTAACAAACGTAATTGTCTGGCCACTGAGATGAAAGGTGTTGCGCTCATCGAACGGGGAAGAATAGTGACAGTCCGTGGCGGTGACAGACAGGGGATCAGACAGACATGGTGGGTTGGATGGGCCGGGATGACAGCATGGGGGAAAGGCAGAAGAAATTATCATTAATATTTTAGTTTATGCTCGATAATAGGTATGCCTTTAATACGGTCATACTTATGGGGCAGATTAGCTGGAATGTTGAGTTGTGGTGGACTGGGTCAAAAGGTGCGTAGTGGCGGATTGGCTAAAACGTTGAGTGGCGGTGGATTAGTTCAAGGGTTGACGGGGTGGCGGATTGGCTCAAAAGTTTGAGTGGTGGCAGATTGGGTCAAAGGTTGAGTGGTGGCGGATTGGCTCAAAGGTTGAGTGGAGGCAGATTGGCTCAAAGGTTGAGTGGTGGCGGATTGACTCGTTGAGTGGTGGAGGATTAGCTCAAAGGTTGAGAGGTGGCGCATTTACTCAAAAGTTTCAGTGGTGGTGGACTGGCTCAAACGTTGAGTGATGGCTAATGTTGAGTCGTGGCAGATTGACTCAACTGTTGAGTAGTGGCGTATTGATTAAAAGGTTGAGTCGTGGCGTATTGACTAAAAGGTATAGTAGTGGCTTATTGACTAAAATGTTGAGTCGTGGCGTATTGACTAACAGGTTGAGTCGTGGCGTATGGACTAAAATGTTGAGTCGTGGCGTATTGACTAAAATGTTGAGTCGTGGCGTATTGACTAAAAGGTTGAGTCGTGGCGTATTGACTCAGAGGTTGAGTCGTGGCGTATTGACTAAAATGTTGAGTAGTGGCGTATAGACTAAAAGTTTGAATGTTTCACTGCTGTAAACAGCAGGGGTTTGATTCCTTCAGTCATTGTATATATGTTGTGCATCTTCAATTTGTCAAGCACTGCATGGGTTTCCGACAATGTATCACACAATGTGGTCAATATATTTTGTGGAGGTCATTGTTAGATATTTTTAGTTTTACGTCCTTCTCAACATTATCGGGTCGTAGTAAAGATAGTCCGAGAGCATTCTTACCCAAGATTCGAACTTAAAACCTCTGCATTCTAAAGTTACCACGTCGTTCCACTTACAATAGATCAACAGCTAAAGATGTGTTTATAGCTCACATTTCCGTACAAGTACGAGACTCACAGATTTAATATCATTTGTCCCACAGCAGTCTGTGTCATTCAAAGTGTGTCATAGCTCCCCGGGGATGAAGCTTACGATAAAGTAGTCTCCGTTAATCGCATCACACCAACATACTCTTTCTTTGTCTGTAAAGCAAGGGTATTTATTCACACCTGAGTCCAGTGAGATACATGTGAAAGTAGCGTTTCCCACAAATTCAACGTCGGCCCTAGCATTGCCAGGATCCGAATTTGGGATTCTACAATCTCGAGCCAGTCAGCCTTACTGCTAGGCCACCAAAGTCGAGATAATCTATTCTTATAATGAACTTATCCAAACAAAGTGAATGGAAGTAGGAGCTTCGAGAGTAACAGTTTTGTATGCATAGCATACCATGTAAATGTTCCATTTTTGGACAATGAAAATGTTTCTTATCTTATCTTATCTTATCTAATCGTATACCTGCTTTTTCGTGACGTCGTCATCTTCCTTTGCCGTCGTGTGTTTGATGCGAAACATTGGGGTCCTCTCGTTCATCTTGGGGGTGGAGCATCGACTTGAGCCGGGGCTTTGTGTGGAAGACATCTTTCTATAACGAAATCATGTTATTTGGAAAATGAACACCGCCCTTTACTATAATGTGATCAATGGATATCAAGTCATAAAAGCCTGGTTCTAACCCGATTTACATCAGCTCTGAAAGGATTCAAATCTTATCTAGCTCCACAAATCTTGTCGCAGATTGTCTAAATGGCAGATGTGTGCCACCTTTGACATTGACTGACTTCTTGTGTCCAGGCGGATTGCCACGGAACTTTGAGTTGTGGCGGATTGGCTTAGAGTTGAGTTGAGTGGTGGAGGATGAGCTCAAACGTTGAGGCTCCCAGAGAGGCTTGAGACATGTTATATGTCATTTGCATTGATAATATATTTACACTGTTTTATTTAAAAAAATCAATTATCATGTAATTGCTTCCTCGGAGTATAGTCTATGTAGCCGTGTTGCTCAGGATTTGAATTTATATTTAACGCTTTCGGGTTCTCAGTGTGAATGTATCTACAATTAGAACATTAACACTTTCATAAAGTACTGGGATTATAACTGGTAGCACATACATTGGCAATGCTACAAAAAAGACGAACAGACACACAAACACACACACACACACACAAACCTAAACAAAACAAAATCAAAACAAAACAAGCCCCCACACCAAACCCCAACAAACAGCGACACCTTCGGGAAAATCGAAATCTCAATCCTCAGTCCCTCCTCCCCCTCTCCGCCTTTCCACCCACACAATCCCCCAATACCTCCCCCCCCCATCCCCAAACCTCCAACCCCCCCCCCCTCCCCTCAATTCACGTCCGACCGATTCTGTTTCACTGTGTCCCCCACCTCATCAGCCAGCTTCATCTAAATGGTTGACTTGTGTCCAAAGCTGTTAGAGCCCTCGGGGAGGGCGCCTTTTAAGACTTCAAGCCCAGCTAGGGCTATTTTTAGATTGTTTTACTGATTTCACCACTTCCGGAACGGAAATGGAAGGTTCATCAGTCAATTTGTCCTTATTTCCTAACACGAGACAGTGACGAGTTTCTGGTTCATTTTGTTTTTGTTCGTTTCGTTATTTAACAGTTGAGAAAGGATTACAAACCATTCATTTGTTTTATTTTTTATTCGGCTGGGACCACTCTGGTAACCAATGAACTGGGATAAAAGATAAAAAGCATATTAATTACCTTGATCCATAGATTTTCCAGTTCTGTATCAGGCCATGTTTACTAGTGGGGCACAGACTTACACTTAACATGAAAATGTTTTACCTTGGTCTGAGCATCGATGCCTTTTGCTTACACACTGTCCTCGGCCAGACACAGAGCTGGTCCCTACACTGTTTTATTACGGGTCTGAAGTGAACAGATAAATCTAGATACATAATGTATTTTCCAGCTCCATTTTTAGTCTTTAATGGTAGTTGTATTTTTTTAGTATGGCCGTGGTCCAAGGTTGAACGTGGAGTTATCTCTTTCCCTTCTTTGCGATATAAAATGTAGCTGGTAACCTCTTAATATAATGTGGCTAAGATTGCTGAAAATACAGAACGTCAAGGTGTAAATGAAAAGATGAACTAAAAGTGAAAACCCCAATAAACAAACCAAAAACAAAAACAAGAAAAAAAAACAAACAGAAAGAAAAATACAACAAAACAAGACAAAAAACAACCCCACCACCCCCCCCCCCACCTCCCAAAAAAACCCCCGAATAACAGAAAAAACAAAATAAGAAAACAAAAACAAACAAAAAAACCCAAAAAAGTCAAGCAAACAAGAAAAAACAAAAAACAAAAACAAAACAACAAACCAACACCCCCCCCCCCCCAACCCCCACAAAAACGTCCAAAAAGCAAAAACAGCCACGATCCGAATAAAGGTCATTGTATGAAGCGTCAACTAACAAGGTTTGTTTTTAGAATATTATCATAGAATGACATAAACCAATCCAACAACAAAATAATTACTATTCACACCAACACCGTAGGATGCTTTTCTCCAATCCAAAAATATACTTTCATTACAAGGGTGCCGGTGGCGCAGTGGTTAAATCACTCGCCTTTTGTTCAAGAGGTTACTGGTTCGAAACCCGGTGAAAGCACTGGTGTTTTTTTCATGACCTTGTTCCCACTTTGCGGCGCTGCACTGCTGCGGTGCCTGGTTTATTCCTGTCTGCCCTTAAGAAAAATTTCGCTTGAGAATTTAGTTATTGTATTTATTATTAATCTTTCTGGCAGCACTTTAACCCTTTGCTGGCTGGGTTTCATGGACGCAAAAAGACGGTGTAACATGATTTTCTTGTATCAGATATTAACTAATGACTAAATACATCATAGTGTTAATGGAAACAACACCGTGATACACTCTCAGTAACAATCACTCCTTAGAATATGATATAAACTTCAATGACGTCACTGACACCAAACAACATGCTGCCTTCATTACTTGTAAACAATTTACGATGATCGCACACTTGGTGTGCAAATATAAAGTATGTATACTAGTACTGTCAGATTATCAGCACAAAACAGCGTCGTTTCGACTAAATGTCATTGTCAAGGGTTAATTAGCAAGGTTTTGTTTTTACAATATTATAGAATGACAGCGTAACATTTTCCTGTTGAATGTGCACCTTTTACATGTTTGTTTGTTTATCGAGTGCCCGTTATACCGCAATAAGCAGTGTAGGGGCCAGCCATATGTCAAGCTCTGAAGGGTGCACATGACAAATGGAACTGAATCCAAATTTCAATGAGGACTTACACCACTCATCACCTAACACACATGGCTAGAAAGACTCTGTATCAGGAATTAAAGACCAGCAGGTGATCAGCCCCACTGCGTCCTTTAATATCATGTGTGGAATTATTAGTGTGTCATCAGATCAAAGCAATGAACAAAAATGTATTGTCCTTACAAGCCTTGAGGCCCAAAGAGCCGGTGCTTATCCCGGTTTCCGTGGCGTGAGGCGGACAGAGTGGCAATGCTACCCTTCTGGATAGGACGCTGATCTATCGCAGATTACTTCATTTCCACACCTGGGTCCAGTGAGGCGACTGGAGAATTAAAAAGTTTCTTGCCCAATAAAAACAACGAAGTGTCTGGGGGATATGATTTAGGATTCGAACCCACAATCTTCGTGGCTGTAGTAAGTACTCGGCCACCTTGCCTCCGAATGCAATCAAGCAGTGTGTAGAATAGATAGCATGTGGTGTTTTGTTATTTGTTTGGTGGTTTTGTTTTTGTTTTTGTTTGTTGTTTTTGTTGTATTTTTAAAACAATCCCACTTTAAAGATAGCGATGCAATCAAGCAGTGTGTAGAATAGACAGCATGTGGTGTTGTTTTGTTATTTGTTTCATGTTTATTTTGTTTGTTTGATTTTTGGGGTTTTTGTTGTTGTTGTTCATGTTGATGTATTTTTAAAACAATCCCACTTTAAAGATAGCGATGCAGAATACCATTACAAACCGTTAACAAAAGGTTAAGAGGTATTGTTTTGCGGGCACACATACACACATAATTTGGTTCGAAATGATGTGTCATAAAGTCATAAATATCACAATGTGATCAACTCCTTAATTAACAATCAGCCGTTAATTGTTTTACAATATCAATAAGACGAGATCGATTATGAAATTAAATTTTACGCAACTCTGGTGTTGGTGGGGAATACGATGTAACGGATGGACTTATAATAAAGGTCTAGACTAGACAATCTCTCTCTCCGTCTCTCCCCCTCTCTCTCTCCCTCTCTCTCTCTCTCCCTATCTCTCTATCTATCTCTCTTCCCCCTCTCTCTCTTTCCCTCTCTCCCTCCCTCCCTCTCTCTCTTTCTCTCTCTCCCTCCCTCTCTCTCTCACTCCCCTCACTTTCCTCTCTCTCTCCCTCCCTCTCTCTCTTTCTCTCCCCCCCCCTCTCTCTCTTTCACTTTTCTCTGTCTCATTCTTTCTCCAACTCTCTCTGCTCTCTTCCACTCAATCACCACCACCACCACCACCACCATCATCATCATCATCATCATCATCATCATCATCATCATCATCCTCGTTGTCGTCGTCATCGTCGTCATCGTCGTCGTCGTTGTTGTCGTCGTCGTCGTCGTCATCATCATCCTCATCATCATCATCATCATCATCATCATCATCACTATTAAGACGTTCCAGCGTTTGTATCACTTTAATAAGCAAACACACACTTAATCAACTAAATGAAAAAGTAATAAATAAGTGACACATATTTAAAAAAAAAAAATAAAAAAAATAAAATAAAATAAAATATTATCAACATAATATGAACCAATGCGGCAATATAAGATCAAAGCTTACATAAATAAATACATAAAATAATTTTTTTTTTAAAGAAAAAAAAAGAAAAATATAAATAGTTGAAATAATACCCAATAAATAACAAATATAATATAAAAACAATCGAAGGAATAAAAATACGAACTACTCTCGCCAATAGTGGACGATCAATCTCTTTTTTAACCCCCCGCTGTCCTTCTGTCACTGGGCCCCAAACAAGATTGGTCAGGGTGCCTTAGTCAAAGATTAAGCGCTTTTCAGTCAGTACAGTACCCGGCCCATCGTGGGTTAAAAGGATGTCTCTACTCAAACTTCAGAATTCGCAAAGAGAAAGCCTTTATTCTTCTTCTTCTTCTTCTTCTTCTTCCTCAATAAATGTTGATGTCAACCCAAAACATTATTTATTATCTCTTCATGATATTTCCAGTTCGCTTGATAACAACTAATAACAACTACTCTCGCCATCTTTATTCTATTCTTGAAATCTTTCTTTTTGATATGATATTATTAATGTCATGTGTTACGTGAGACGATGGGAGATATAACTATAGACTAACTTCACATACATAATATGATATATGACATTTTTGTCAGTCATCATTCTGGATCCAACGCCTTTCGTTAATTAAGTTAGTGATTTATCGAATGTATTTCCTGAGTCGTCCATGAAAATACATAAAGAGGGAAGCGGACACTGACAGTCTAGTAGACAGTATGGTAGTAGGGTAATGTTACAGTGCCAGTGAGAGGCAAGAACAGGAATAGAAAATAAATATTCTTCGATCGAACAGGGGAATCGAACCCATCTATCCCTGCCACGGCAACACCGCCTTGCCGTTAACAGAAACAATCTCACCACCTCCGAGCTAATTTCGTGTCTCTCACTTGCACTGTTACATCATTCTTCTATCACTCTGAATCGTCCACGGTCAAGAAATAGTTTACACCAAGTTGCAGATACATTTTTATGGGTAGGGGGTGGGAGGGGGGGGGGGAAGAACCCATGCTTGCAGCAGATTGACTCGCTACCAAGTGGGCTCATGCCGGCACCATTATTATTATTGACGATAGGCAGTACCATCCAAACTACAACCTATAAAACAATAGAGTGTAATTATTGGAACTTGAGATATGACCATGTTTACTTCCAGGATGTTAGGTTACTTCTTGAGACAGTCACTTTCTTGCCCTGCGTGTGAAATACGATAGGGCGCCACTCGAGATCACAGTCGACAGGAATCGGTGTATGAACGGGAATGGAATGTAAATAGATCCAGATATTATAGTCTTTGCTTGAAATTGGACACATAGCAAGGGAGACAATTTCAAGACAGACAGAGAATTACAGATCGCTATCTATCTATCAATTCAGTTGTTGATATGAAATATTGATATATTATGGACTATTACTATGCTTTACAAAACTATGTAAAGGAGACACGACATGCTTTACACGGGTTGTAAATCAGACTCAGATATAGATACCAATCAGAGGGAGACACCGTTTGGGGTAAGGGATGGAGTGATGGAGAGATGGAGAGATGGAGAGATGGAGGGACAGAGAGAGGGGGGGGGGGTGGGGGTGGGAAAGGGAGAGAGATGAGAGATGGAGAGAACAAGAGAGAGAACGAGAGAGATGGAGAGATAGTGAGAGAGATAGAGATATAGAGAGAGGAAGAGAGAGATGGAGAAAGAGACAGAGAGAGAAAGAGAGAGAGAGAGAGAGAGAGAGAGAGAGAGAGAGAGAGAGAGAGAGAGAGAGAGAGAG
>JARFNW010143022.1:0-10195 GCA_031763155.1 Dirona albolineata | reverse complement strand
ATGATGATGATGACAAATAAGAAGATAAATTGCCTTTATTTTATCTACAAGGGCGCTTTGTCTTTAGGTATTTAAGTATAATTTGAAAAAGGCCCAAAGTAACCCACACATCAGCCACAGTGCAGCGCCGCAATTTAGACTCTAGGAGTTAATTTTCTTGCCCAAGGAAAAAGCATGATGTCGAAAATCCAGACTCGAACCCCCTATCATTAGCGTGGTTAGAGTAATGCCGTAACCTCTCAGCCACCGCTCCTCCTTCGATCCTATTTTCTGATTGGTTATATCATTGTTGGTAACGAACGTTCTTCACTTTTTTAAATCAGTTTCTGGAGATCAAAGTCAAAGGAGGGGAATAAAAATAATCTACAACCACAACCCAGGAGTGTGAACAAGTAGGGTCATTGTTACAGCTTTGTATGGGACGATAAACAATACATAGCACGTTTCAGATTAACCCGTAACCTGCTAAGCTTTTTGACCCTTATGTAATTCCCATTGCGGAAGTTGCGACTTAAATCGAAGATATCAGATTACGGGTTAAAAGTCCTATGTCTTGTCTATCGTCCCACATGAAGCTGTAACATCCCCCTCCCCCCCCCCCCCCCTTCAGGCAGCCCACCTCATTTTAACTTCCAACTCACACGTCTTTGACAGACTAAAGACAGAGTTTTAAAAAATTATGAGAAGTCACTTATTCAAGGGTATAATAAGGTTTAGTTTATTTTCTCAAATTTCCCCTTTACTTCAATTAAAGGGCGAAATAATACATAAATCATATAAAATCACGTGACATAGTCCAGTTTTTTTTATTGTTCCTGTCGGATTGTATCAACAATAATGTCCCATACCCGTTGCTGTGACACCCCTTTAAAAACGTGATATACATACGGAAGAGGGAAAAAGGAATTGCTGTGACAACCTTTTAAAAACTTGCCATACGTACATACGAGATAATGGAAGAGGGAAAAAAGGAATGGCTGTGGCACCCTTTAAAAACTTGACATACTTACATACGAGATGATGGAAGAGGGAGAAAAGGAATTGCTGTGACAACCTTTTAAAAACTTGCCATACCAATACATCCAAGGGAAGAGGGAATCGAGAAGAAGAAGAAGAAGAAGACACTGACCAAGACATTTCCTTTCCTATTATTGTTAATCAATCCTTGGCCGGTTGGGTTAGAAGAGTAACTTGAGCCAGCAGTGTCAGTGTCAGTATATTTTAACTACATATTATCATGAATAATCCAAACACAGGATAAAGAACATTCTTTGCCTTTCTAGATAAGATTGTAGAATGTTTTTATCAATGAAATCAAATTGTGTCAGCATATCAGATCTTGCAGAATGACAACACAGGATATCAAAGACATTCTTTGCCTAAAGTATTTAGTATGTTTTTGTTTGTTATCTGTTCCCTTTAATACCGTAACTAAACAGTGTAGGGACCAGCTCCGTGTCTGGCCGAGGACAGTGTACCAGGCAGAATATGCATCGATGCAAAGACCCAGGTAAAACTTATCCAGTGCAAGTCTTTGCCCAGCCAGTACACATGACCCGATACAGAGCTGGAAAAAAAACTATGTGCAAATAAACCTTGTTTGGTAGAACAAGTAATACACTGTTTAATATTACTCATATCTGAACCAGACAACATGGTATTGTAGCCTTAGGGTGTTCAACCAACAGCTATAGAAACTGGAAATTTTACCAAAGAGCAAATAATATGTTTTTATCAATTATAATATAAAACAGGAAGTGGAAAACTATATTATTATCATTAGGGTGTCCCTAGCTTTAAACGGTTGTCATAGCAACGGGCATGGTCAATTTAACAATCACTCATTATCATCATTATCATTTTAATTATCAAAATGTATTAAAAAAGGTATCACATTACAAATATTGCATTCTAAATCAATTTTTAAAATGAATATGATTATATTTCCTGGCTGCTCTGTAATAGTATATCAAATAATAATAACATAGTCTACCCATGTGTTACATTTATTTACAATTACAAAAAAAACCATAAAATAACCCCAAAAAACTTTTTAAAATCAAGATTTAATTAAGTGCATGTCTTGCATCATCAAATTCATCTCTGCGACTTTTCATTCAAGTTTTGTCGTTTTGTCTGTGTATGTTATGAGATAAAAAAAAGGGCAGTTGTAGAGAAAGCCAGGGAGAGAGTGAGGATAGATGGAGTTGTTATTGTAGTGAGAGGGAATGAGGCTTGCTGTTTGGGGCACATTTACATTGTTACAAAATAACAAAACCATTGCTGAATTGAAATATTTTTTTCTTTTTTTTTACCAAAAAGATTCCCTTTATTAATCCCATTGGGAAATTTGTCTTTAGGGTCTATTCCGAGGGTAGACCAGGATAACCCAGAAGTGAGCCGCATTGCAGCGCCGCAAAGTGTGATCTAGGTCTTGAGAAAAAATACAATGCTTCCACTTCCACCGCCAATTGAACCCGGGACCTCCCAAACTAAAGGTGAGTGTCTTAACCACTGTGCTGCGCATTGGCTCCCTGGAAGGAGCGAGACACTTGGGAGCTGCACAGCGGTGTTCACTGATCCCGTCTTCATCTTTCATTTTCTTTTCTTCCAATTGGACATGCATCGTAAAAAGAAAAATATATATTTCCTGTCCACAAGGGAACTTTGTCATTAGGGTGAATATAGAAGGAAAAAAAAACCAAAATAACCCAAGCATCAGCTGCAGTGCAGCGCCGCGACATAGGCATTAGGAGATGATTTTCATGACCAAGGAAAAAATAATATAAAACACATTGTCAAAAGCCAGACTTAACCTAACCCACAAAAAGCACATTCGATTCAGAGTATTGTAGGATTTGTTAGCTGTGCAAAAAAACAAACAAAAATATTGCTATTATTATGTAAGATAAGATAATACTTTATTTCATCCCCGTGGGGACATTTTGTGTACAGTGCAATTCTATGTAGGTAGGCCTACACCACTACTGTTTCCAGAATTACCAAATACATACTTGCAGCCTCACCACCTCACCTACTCGTCTTAAATTACTGTCGCAGTGTCTTTCTAGCCATGAATATGGTAATGAGTCGCAATGTCTTTCTAGCCATGAATATGGTAATGAGTGGTGTCGCTCCTCATTGACATTTGGATTTACTTCTATTTGTCATTTGTAACCTTCAGAGCTGGTCACATGGCTACCCTCTATACTGCTTTCTGTGGTATAATGGAGACTCGATAAACAAACAAACCTCGGGACAAATTTGAGATTATAGTTATAGTGGTTCATCCCAGTATGTTCATGCTTTGATAACTGACACTATTGATCCCCCAGCAGGCTGTGTCACTCATGTCAATATCCTTCTCAACTCCAATGGAGCATACAGTAAAACAACTTGTTAGGCTCATCATACTAACATACTGACAATATCTTTCTCTGCCTGTAGCTGGACTCTCATTCACACCTGAATCCAGTGAGGAAAAATGTGTAAAAAGCCTTTCTCAAGGACTCAACAGAAGTAGCTTCAGCTAGGATTCGAACTGAGGACCTCTCAGTATCAAGTTGAGTAACCTAACTCTTTGATCACTGAACCATTTGTTTTATAATATTAAAGCTCATCTTTTCCTCTGATAAGTGTCGTCGATTTAAACAAAGATTGAAGCTAGTGTATTTGTCTGTTGAGATCATATATTTTATATTGAAGTTTTAAGATGCGCAAGTCAGTGTAGCTGATATTTTATTTTGAAAAAAATGTTAACTGAGTTAGAAACCCTGACTTTCGTCTCATTTGGTCTGGCTGTGAGACAGATATAAATAACTACTAATAACATGGGCGTCAAAAAAAAAGAAGGAACCATCCTCATCAATTTCAGAACAACAGTAGGTATAAAAGATTTAAAAGATGCACACGTCAATTATTGATGAAATTATCATCTGAATAATTCCATAGTACTTGGATAAATAATAAAAATAATAATAATGCCATAACCATATATATAATAATATATGTCATATACAGGGCCTATATATTATATAAATATACGTATCTGATATACGAGTATGCATACAGTTTTTGCTATGAAGTCTTGTATGCATTTTAAATCCTGTACTAAAAATGTCCCACTACACTTAAATCCTATAGTAATAATTTGATGGTTTCACATGAATATTACATAAATTATTTATTAAGCTGGCTCAATATCTTAACAAGAATTCATAAAATTAATAATCATCAACGTTCCTTCTGGGCTTAAAGTTTAAATTTTCACATAGAAAAATGATTGCCCAAATATCCGCACCACACCACCCCCTCTCCCCCAAAATCCCATTCCATTTCTTCTTTTCGTTTTTTTTTGGGACAACAAGCAGACCAGTGACACATTCATTCAGTAGCTTTGTGCTGATTTGAAACATTTAAGAAGAAGAAAAAAGACCAGTTCACATTGATGAGTATAGTTGTTCATTCATTGTTCTCCACAAACATATTAATAGGTATGAATGTACGTATGACAAAAATCATATCAATTTGGGTTTACTAATCGTATCAAAATATCATATTAAATATATATATTATATAAATCATGGGATGATTAATACAAAATGGCAACCGAAAAACATATATATGGGGCCGTAGATGCAACCAATATATCGATATTAGAAATGGGTGGAGGGAGAAGGGGGGGTGAAACAGTGTGAGGACAATATATATAAAAAATCGAGAAGTAGTAAACAGAGACATGGGTGTGAAAAATCATTCTGATTTTCTCTCATTTTTTCTTAATTTAAAAAAAAAATAAAAAAATTTAAATTAAACTAAATCCGAGAAAGAATCTGACAGATTCACACCCCATCCGTTCCCATGCTTTATTTACACAATTGTGCTGTTACTGTCATTCTCATTGCATGATATTCCACTAACAAAACACTTGTTTTAATACAAACGAAAGACGTACAAATTCCCACCACTGATAGACTAGTTTTACCACAAAAGACATACAAACTTCCACCAGTGACAGATGTAATAATATTCAGCAGCGAAAACAGATATTATCATAAGCAAGTCTTGGGTCGATGGAAAGATCGAGGCGATACTTAAATCTGTCGTGCATGGCTGCAAGTGCCTCTATTTTTCTGTCTTTTTTTTCAAACTCAGAAATACCAACTCCAAATAATAATCAAGAACAATTAATTTCTGATTGTTTTTGGGGGTTTTCATATCCACAAATCAAGCCCCAAAACTGACAGGCTGAAGGGTCAGAGTGAGGGTGTGGCTTTTTGAACTTCACTAGTAGTACTAGGAATTTCTCGGGGCAAATGTTCTACTGTAAAGCAAGTTAGAGCACCGTGATGATCGTGGATCAGCAATGTATAAATGGCATTCATTATCTTTAATAAATTTCCTTAAAAAGACTTGCAGCCATGGTGTAGTGTGTGTGTTTTCTGAGTTTGGTGGGAAAACAGACACAAGCTTAAAAAAGGAAGACATGAATTTTATTTTATTTTAATTTCAAACCAACATTTTGTTTTTCATTCTGTCTGCGTGAGTATTTTCATTTCATTTTATTTTTGAAAGACACTGATCAGCACAGCAACCCTGCAACCATTTTAGGAAATGTCTGTGAGGGGACGATGAATTGAATGTCTGTGAGGGGACGATGAATTGAATGTCTGTGAGGGGACGATGATCTGAATGTCTGTGAGGGGACGATGAATTGAATTTTAATTTTGGACAATTGGTAGAGAGACCCTGTCAGATGAATTACCTTGTAATGACTAACAATTTTACCATTCCAACGGATTGAAATATCTGCTGACTTTAAGATAAATAAGATAAACCAAATGTTGAACGAATAGCATGGGGGGGGGGGGGGGGGGGTATTCTTGACCTTCTTTCATGTTTTTTGCTTTCTTCTAAAACATTGATTTTCAGGGTTACTGCACATAAATGGTAATAATATAATCATAAACATGGCATTATGTTTTTCTTTTTATATTTTGGTTGGTTTGGGGGTTTTTTTTTGCAGGCAGCCACTTTATTTCCATCCAGCTAGCAATACTGCTGAAATCTGGTTGCTCTTATCGCAAGCATCGACAGCATCTCACAGAACAAGACGACCCTGACTTTCGCCGATCAAGGAAGAGGATTAGACGGGGATTCAGTAACCCTTATAAAGCACCCATAAATCAAAGTCACCATTTACGACGCTACATACAAAAACAAAAATGAGTAGGTATATAACATATTATTTGTTTTAGAAATTGTTCTCCATGACTAAGACTCTTTAAAATCAATACGAAACTCTTGAATTAGGGAACAAGTTTGAACGGATCAGAGAAGGAAAAAAGAAATTGAAAGAAATCAGTTAGCTTGGTTCTGTTAGGACACCTCATTGGAATGAAAAGAAAATCTCTAAGTAATACGTTTGAATTTAAACAGCAGGGGAAATTAATGACCGGTCGGTAGAAAAAAAAAGATGTGGAAGGAAGAAATATCAAAACACGTAAGTAGAACTGAGAGGAACTGGACAATAATACCAAAGATGCTAGGCCTACTGGTAATGTCAACAAAATGTAATGGGGGCAGGCTGTCACACCATAAGATGATGATGACGATCCCAATTAAATAAAAGGGGAAAATAAACAAAATATTATGGTACAGCTTCAAGGGCAGAACCTTGCAAACTTTCATGCCCTCGATTTTTATTCTACACTTATTTTAAGCAAGATGAATCATTTAAAAATTGTTTTGCCATTCTTTCATGTCCCACAGGTTTTTAAAAGTTTACAGTTTAATGCCCTTTCACTTTCAGAGCACAGCTCTACATTTTATTTTAATGGAAAGAAGAATGAATGCAAGGAAAGTTGAAAGTTTCATTTGACCATGCGTTACATTTTTGGTTGAGAGTAGCTAAAATGCACCCCCCTCCCCCTCAGGAAACCAGTTAATTTAAAAAACATAAAGGTCATTCTATTCTATTTTTTTAAATAAGGTGATTAAATGCCACTCAGATTATTTATAAAAGGCATCAAAGTTGAACTGAACGCATAAATCAATTCATTTTCAGCACTTCCCGGATAGTAAGGACAAATTGTGGGGAGAAATTAATCTAACCAACACTTGTTGTTGTCGAGATGTGGCCGGCGCTATATATATGTATATCAATATTATTATCATTATTACAATTATCACTATCATTATTATCATTATCACTATCATTATTAATCAACTTGTCCTTTAGTCACGACATATTCAATTGGAGTGCAAGGTGGGTGGGAGGAGTCTTGAAACAAAGAATCACGTGGAAGAGTTACATCATGTATAATTATCATCATATTATACGTCATTTATTAACATGGGGAGGAATATCACGGTGAAGACAATTGACCTGGAACAAATCATACGGTGATCATAATAACATTATATGGTAAAAACAACAAAAGAATTGGGGGTGCAGTCTGTCTGCCCTCAGCCAGTCCAAACAGGATTCGGAAGTCGGGATTTTGAAATAATATCATTGAGGCTGATGGTAGCTGATTTCTTCAAATTTCCAGATGTGAAAAAATTATGGTGAAGCCAGTGTAATATTGTGCGATGAGATGTGTCCTGCCATTTCCAAATGAAAGGCAGTAATTGCATGGCCGGCCACAGGTCACACCCGGTCCAAATTTGGGGCTAGGACTGACCATACCCCAATTCAGGCAGGGATGAGACTTGCTGCTGGCCATGCAAACATCGCCTTTCTTTTGGAAACGGTAACATGTAGGGCCAGCCAGGCCCCAATCTAGCCGGGCTAGAGTCACGTTGTCAGCCATTTCGGAAACAGCAGTATCAATGATCATGATATCCGATAAAACATTTCCTGGTTTGTTTCTAGTATCTGAAAATCCCGACGTCCACCCCATTTGATGTGACTGGCTGTAAGACATATGACACCATTATGACCCAATCTCAAAACCAGGGGAAAACATTGTCACTTCAGCTACATCATCAAAATGTACCATGTTTGTATTTAGTTTGAGCAAACTTTTCTATATCTCTTTCTTTCTTGTCCAAAATGTCCTCAAACACTGGTCACATCGCAGCGTTGGGGCTATGCTAGTACAAAGAATCAGATACTCTGGATCCAGAATCTAAGACAAGTATGTGATCAACCCACTGCCTTTGAGATTTGCATCATTAATGGTCGTTGCCAAGGTGGTAGAGACTACTTTCACTCGTATAACGGAAATGCATGAAATTCTTCATTGTACATCAGAGGCACTCTGAACTTCATCAACATGTGCCAAAAGTTATCAAAAATTATTTTACAAAAGCTTCATTCATACATCTAAAAATATTTTATAACACATCAATGTTTAAAGAACAAAGAAAGAAAACAACCAAAAGAAAGAAAAACCACAACTAAGAAGGATAAAACAAGGAAAACAATTATGTCAAATAACAACTGATAACTTTAAATTCAATATCTTGTTCTGGAAATCACAACAACAAAAAATGTGTAAAAATAACAATTTAATCTTTAAGTTTAATGGAGACATAATATTTCTTTAACAACAAAAACATAAACCAATAAAATGTACTTTTTAAAAAAAATTAAAAAAAATAAAATAAAAAGTATCATATTTCTCACTTGAAATTTAAGAAGCTTTCACATTTTTCAACCTCTCCATAAAGCACTGAGTCCGTGAAAGTTTCAATCGTGAATCATTTATTCGTGATATAACTCCTAGTTCAAATGGTTCTGTAAAAGTTCTTGAAAAAGAGTTTTATAGTTTTCAAAGTCCCATGTTTCACCCAAGTTTTGAGAAATGGTCATAAAGATAAAATCACACACCCACACACAAACACACTTGCAAACTAACACACAAACTAACACGCCGTCCCATTCAGCCAAGCATACATCTCTCACTCAATGTATAAAAATAAGAATCATACATCCACAGCCTTTAGCTCATCATAACTTTGGGGGGAAAATATATAATATTAATATATGTATATATAAATATAAAATAACAGTGGGGTTTCCGTTAAGTCAATGCACTTCATGAAAATGAGGGGGGAAGAAAATCTACTACACATAACTAAAACTGAATTAGAATATAATAATAATAATAATAATAATAATAATAATAATAATAATAATAATACTATAGTAAAAGAACAAGTTCTCGGGTAACGCCCCCAAAAAAACAAAAAACAACAAGGAACCAAAAGAAATCTACGCAGAAAGGATCAACGTATATATGAATGGAGCCCTCAGTCTCCAACGTATGGCCGATATCAAACACGAAGCCTGCAGCTCACCCTGAGACGACAACAGTTTGATTTCACCCAGTAACAATTTTAAAGCTGCGAAACATGTCAATCATTGAATTTTTCTTTGGTTTCGAAAAAATTAAAATAAAATAAAATAAAAATAAAAATAATTTTAAAATAAAAATGCAAGACCGAAATCTAAAATTAAAGCGTAATTTTCTGAGTCATCCGAATGCAACAGGAAAACCGACGGTTTTTTAATTTCCTTCCCTATATTC
This sequence comes from Dirona albolineata, assembly GCA_031763155.1. NCBI lineage: Eukaryota > Metazoa > Mollusca > Gastropoda > Nudibranchia > Dironidae > Dirona > Dirona albolineata. The sequence goes on along the minus strand of JARFNW010143022.1, from coordinate 659 downwards.
ATCCAATAATATTTAAATTTAAATTTAAAGCTTACATATTTTGTCAGCTATAAAAAATATAAAAAAATCAACTCAATACCAACGGCCTATTTTGGATAAAAATAATGTTTCTATTTGTTATCGTTACACAGAGTATCAAGGAAACCGTACGACAGGTCATGCCCTATAAATTAGAGATGAATTTATTACATGTAATACATAGTTACGGTGTTGTTTGTTGTAATGAAAACGGCCAGGAAATACTTACAACCGTTTTCATAGAGAGGGCAATAGTATAACAGTATGAAAATGCTGCATAGATTAGGTCAGTGGTAGCGAATGCGGTCTGCTTTTGTCACCAAGGCAGTGTTGTCATTCGTGGCTGGCAATCATAGGTTCCATCTCCCCTTCTGACAATCATTTTTCTTTCTTGTTTACTGTCTCTCACTGGCACTGTAACATTTTCATACTATTATTCTATATTTATCATCACCGCCCTCTCCATGATGGCTCTTATGTTAAGTAATACGGATACCGGAACTGTCCTATTCGTGATGAAAACGGGTGCTTAGGGGGAATAACCTTATCATGTCTTTTAATGAAACATTCTCATAGCATTCAATACATGAAAATATGCCACCAAACAAGGAGTGAGCACTGATGATATATTATTTCATATA
>JARFNW010143000.1:0-10197 GCA_031763155.1 Dirona albolineata | reverse complement strand
GAGAGAGAGAGAGAGAGAGAGAGCGAGAGAGAGAGAGAGAGAGAGAGAGAGAGAGAGAGAGAGAGAGACTGCAGTCTGACTGCACTGCAGTGGTGAGACAGTACAACAACAACACTAACAACACAGTGTCGTCAGTGTCAGTGGCAGTGGTCAGTAGTGAGACAGAGGAGAGATCAGATAGGTTATAAAAATAGATGGAGATCCAGATAGTTAGTCTTTAATAACTACAAAAATCAATAATAACTCTAGTCTATATCTACAATAATAAATAAATTACCATGGCAGATTTGATGTCGTTACTTTACTCATGTTGTATAAGTATAAGCAAGTAAATCACAATAATAAGCAAGCCAATCAGAAGATGTCCAGTAATAATAATGGTACGAATAATAATGGGGACTGGAACTAAAATTTGTCGACACACGGAATTTTCCACTTTTCCCGGCAAAACGGGAGAATTATTTTCTGAAACGAAACCAAAACTAATGTCCGGATATTCCCAATTAAATCAAAATGATAAAGAAATTTATTCAGCTTGCTTGTTTCATTGGACTGAAGCATGAAAAAAAATCAAAACATTTATGATTTGACCTTATAGACTGTATTGATCTCATATTTCATAATTAATTGCAATGTTGAGACTATTGTTTCCCGATAACAAAAGTGAAAGTAAAAAGAGAACACAAAAACTAAATCTCGTGAGATATTGACATCGGAAACGTGAACTTTCTTCCGTCTTCAATATGGCCACTGCTGAGTAACATAAACAGTGGAGTTAAGGTCGATACCGATACTAATACTCATATATTTCGATCATTGGTGTTTTATTCAGTGTTCGATATTATAGGAGGTCGTTTTCCAACAATGATAACTAGAGAAATAACGATGAAAAACACATGTTGTATGCGCAGAAAAACATTATTTCTTATAGATGTTTACAAATAAACGTCAATAGTCTAACATTGTGTCTAACATTGAAGATCATGGTGTTACAAGTTTCAAGGTTTTCATTGACGTCATTACTGTTGATTCCAAAGATATGATTGTCGATGCTATGCTATGTGTATCGTAATTTTCGATATCTCAAAATGTCGATTTGTGTCGAGTGATGATAAACAGACTTTGTTTTTACTTCTCAACTAATCTGCTGTCTTAGTATTATTATTATGTAAATAGTCGCGACAAGCATGGTTGATCATTTCGATTTATCCTGAAAGCCACCAAGATGTCGTCAAATGAGGAGCTTGAGAAAGCTATTGCTCAGGCGACGAGGACCTGCACGACGAACCAGTCTATGATTGAGTTTACGTCTGACCATCTGGAGGAGCTTCGGACACAATGTGCATCCACAGACAAGATAACACAGAAAGAAATCAAAGATGCCGAGGTAATCTGACTTTATTAAAGCTCATTTTAACGCACATATGTATTCAACAATGTCTCACTTCAATGAGGAAACTGCTAGACTACGAGTACGAGCATTCCCAATCAATGGTTCTTCTGCTATGATTATTGGATGAGATTGAGGCTGAGGACTGAACTGATGAGGAGTAGCCCAGGAAATTAGGAAAATTTCTAAGAAATCTAAGGCTAAAGACTAAAAATAAATTAATTGAATTCAACTTAAATCCCAGAACTTATCCTAATCTGCCTTACTATGCTTAATTGTACACTCTTTGTCATTTAAAAGGAATTAATACTCTAACTGAAACTGACACCACTCTATCTATCTCTTCTTCTACTTCTAGTTCTAGTCTCCAGAATCTAGTGATGATAGTTTTAGAGAAGACATTCATTGATCATTATGAAATGAATGAATGTGAATGACATCACTTCTCAGTCATCTGCCTGTACTGAAACTGTAATACAATTACAATTCAACTGTAACTGTAATTGATTCCCCAAAATACTTTTGTCTCTTTTTCAAACTGGTTTGTAATCAGCCAGAGACAATTCTTTGAGTTTGAGTGTGTATGGGCATGGGGTATATGATATAAAAAAATCAAAAAGTTGGCCCTTGGTGGTTTGTAGCTTCTTCTAGGACCTAGGGTGGATAGGACTAGACATCTTAACTTCAGTGATGCTTTTTTACAAGAATGAAATTTGGAACCCTATTTTGCCCCTTATGAACAAGAGAATTGAGTTGTCAGTCAAATTTTTGTTTTTATTCAGTGTAAAAGATTTACCTTGAACTTGAAAGTTAATTTTAATCTACACTCAATTTTTCCTCATTGTCGACAAACGATTCATTCATGGAGCATTATAATTATTATTACACGAGACGAATATAAATTAATCCCAAAATTTTTAATGCTTGTGTACTGAGTTTTGATGTGAACTGTCTAACAGTGTGAACCCTGAAAAGGAAATGCACAAACATGCATTAATTAACTTAAACTTATACATTGAGGTACAGGTTATACATAGATGTCTCCCCAGGAAACTAGATTGTTTGACTTGCTCGGTAAATGTATATTTTATCTCTATTTATTATTTTTATCGTAATCGTTCGTGTTATTATGTTTGTATGTTATTTTACTCATCATAATTTCAATTCGGGGTTTTTTTTGTTTTTTTTTAAGTTGTAGTTTCAGATCAGATATGTGTGGATTGCCACACATATCTGATCTAAAACTACAACTTAAAAAACCCCCGAAATTATGATAAGTAAAATAACATACAAACATAGTAACACCAACGATTATGAGCGATTAATGAACGATTACGATAAAAATAATAAATAGAGCTAAAATATACATTTACCGACTTGCTCTATGTTGAAACAAAGGCAGGGTTTCAAGTATTTTTTTGGTGGGATATTTCCAGATTTCCTTTAAGCCCTTAACCATTATATATACCTCTCTGATTTTCGAAGAACTTAAAGTTGACAACACCTGTTACCCTTAAATACGAAGAGGTTCAACTATTCAGGATTGAAAATAGATGGCAACATTATAAATTGGATTGATTATTGTCTGTATATGGAACTAGACCATATTTTCCTTTTCTTTTTTTTCAAATAAAATCCAGTGGAATTTGGATAAGATGAGTGCTTCCGAAGGGTACCACAGGCTGATGAGAAAGATAAAAATTTAGCTTCTTGTTCTGAGTAACTTAAAATTCCACTCTTCTTACAGTTTTTACAATATATGTGAATGAAACTTGGCTAATAAACATGTTTTTCTGATAAAATGATGATTGAACTCAATTCCTACTGTCTTCACTAAAATCCCAAAATGCAGTAAACAAGCACGCTATGCGGTAAGATTTAAGACAGGAGTCAGATTACATAGAGAGGATCAGGTTTTCCAAATATTAACTAGTAAGAGTGATTTATAAAAACAGAGACCTGAATGGTTTTTTTCCATCCATAATAATAATTTTTTTAATAAATAAAAAAAACAACACAACCTTTGTCTTTGATTTATCTCTCTGTGGACATACAGACAATAATCAATCTAATTTAAATGTTTTCATCTATTTTGAATCCTGAATAGTTGTATCACTCAATAACTTGAACCACTTCGTTTTTAAGGGTAACAGGTGTTGTCAATTTCAAGTTCTTTGATCTTATGAGAATCAGAGGTATATATGATGGTTAAGGGCTTCCAAGTGTATACAATGCACAGACGTTTCAGGTTTCCCCTTTATCATTAACACAGTACATCTGACAACTAGACGAATATAGTGAAATTAGACGGTTGAAGAAAAGGTATGCAGACACTCAAAGTGTCAACCCAATGGAAAGCAGGGAACTAATGATCATTATAATAATAGTAGTAACATAGACAACAACAGCAGTGATATAAACGATGCATAATAATATAATATATGGCAAATTATCTCAAGTACCTCCCTCAAACCCCCATGTACTGTGGCAAGAGCCAAAACAAATTAGGTCTTGGCAGATGTCCATGCTGTCCATGTTCAATAACTGGCTTTTGAAAAAAATAACAACTAATGTTTGCACCCCAACTTAACAGAGCAAGCTGATCCGCATGGTGGGCAATCAGATCGTCATCAAGGAAAAGCTGAACATTGAACACATGCCAGAGGCACTGAAAGAATTCCCCAAGTTGGAGTTGTGGCTACGAATTGCGGGCATACATGAAAATGCTATCAAGGTAATTTAACATTGTAATTGAAATGGAAAAGTCTGCCAATTTGGCCGCAATTAAATGTTTGTTTTGCCGGGTTTTACCCTCAAAATCGGCCTCCAGTGAAAACAAAGATTGGGCATCACTCTTTGACCACTTTAGCTTTGCAGTCCAGTTTGGAGTTCATTGAATGACATCTCTTATTTACACTTCCTAAACAGACTTGATGAACAATTTGATTTTCTCAAATATAAATAATCTTTGCTGAGTGTCCTAATTTGATATTAAGATTTCATATGATACAAATTTTACATGTGAATGTTTGGTGAAAAATAAGTAATTAAGAAAAAAAAAATACTTTGTAAATTATTTCAACTTGATAATATAAATTATGTTGTATTTTGTAGTTTCGTTAAATATGCACCAAAGTAAGTCGAGTTTGGTAACCAATCAATTGCAATTATCTCATACAAATTATCATGCACCTTTTCAAATTTGCAACTAATCAATGATTTTTAAAATTTATTTGTGTATTTTATCTGCACTACTGCCAGCGGGTGATAATTTTTCCAATATGAATTGATCACAGAGTATTACATCAGTCAAGGCGACGATGGTCATGCATTTGTCTCTAGGTCACAAAATAGTGGTTCATGATTGATCCATATATATGTGTATATTTATTTTTCAGGAAATTCTAAGTGAAGGATTGTCTTTTTCTGATCTCATGTATATGGAGAAAGAGAATTTGACCAACCTGCTACAGAAGTTCAATTGCTCCAGCATAGAAGTGAAAACCTTGTTGACGGCTTTCAAAAACCTCAAGACATGCACAGGTACTGGGCCAGTGGTCAGGGTTTTGATTTAAACTGACTTATGTAAAAAGATAGTGGGAAAAGTGTTACCATGGTATGGAGGGTAAATAAAAAGATTTTTTTATTAACATTATTACTCGAGTGGTCATTCATATGGGTTTGTTGCTAAAAAAAACAATAATATTATATATGACTTATGTAGCGTCCAACTATGTCGATGTAATACTGGGTGGTATAAGAGAAGAAGACAACAAAACTTGAATATGTTTCAATATGTCAAAATAATAGATCCATAAAAATGACGTACATTTAAACCTTTTTTTTTTTATTGTGCTAATTCATTGATTTCATTTTCAATCTTTTTAGAGACTATTTTGATGAATGATATTTGATTTCAGCTTTGAAAATATAGTTTGCACGACTAGATATGATAATGAATGAGTTCAACAATCTTTCTTTCTTTTTTTTTTACAATCAGAGAAACAATTAATTGGAGAAAGTACGTCAGAGTCCGATTGGCACTTCACGGATCTGGCATGCCTGCAAGCTGCAGCTGTTGCTGCCACGGCTGCCACCCGGTCAGCCACAAACAGTCCAGCATTCGGGAACTCTCCCAAACACCACCCGGCACCCCGGGGGAATCCCAATGCTGCTTACATCTCGTCGTCCGCGAAATACGACACCAACATGTCCAAGCAAGTGGCTGAGGCTGCCCCACCCCGGAGCACGCCTTCGTCACCCCTCCCTTCTCCTCACTTCCCGAATGGCTCCCCTCCCCCTCCCAGGTAAGTGTCTGACTACGTTTCATTGCCTCTGTACTGTGACCCTGTATCCACCATTTTGGAGAATGCCTTCAAAGAAAAATGTTTTGACAAATATAGATAAAGACGGGTTTAATGTTGGACCTCATATGGAACTCTATCCCCAAAAGAGGAACCAAATGTAAATTTGTTTTTAAAGCAAATTTGAAACATTTTATGTTTACTACTAAACACTATTTGTGATTGTCTTTTACAGAATTGATTGTGAAGCACATGGGGCATAACCTGATCATGGTTTTATGCGCTGTATAATGCTGCGTTATTTATCAATATTATTATCCCAATGGAAGCTTTCCAAAGTATCTGCTGCAGGGATGGGATAATGATAGTAACAGATATGATAATGTTAATAATATAAATGACAATATTGATAAGAGAATAAGAAAAATGATTATGATAATTATAGCTCCAATCCGTGTTCTGTTGTGATGTTACTTCACTGTTCAATCCTACCAGGTCAAAGTCTGTGAGCACACCCGTGGTCAAATACCCCATTCCAGCCCCCAAGAAGAACTTCCTGCATCCAGACCTCAACTCCATCACCAAGAGCAAGAGTCACGAGTCCCAGTTGGCCAACAAAGTTGTTGACATTGATCCTGTCAAGTAGGACGATTCTCTTTTCCCTTCATGCCACCATTATTTTTTAGATAAGATAAGAAACGTTATTCACATATTTCTGGAAAATGTCTCCTTTTGTACCACCATCAGTTTTTACACGAGATTAAAGATAAGATAAACGTTATTCATTCAGTTCACATATTTCTGGAAAATTGTTTTTTAGACATGGCAATTTAGAACAATTCATAATGACATGAATGAATAGGTAAAAAGTTATTAGCATCACAACAATATACATTAACAGCAATCATAAAATGACCCGCTTCCTTACGCTCATACCAACACACTCTTCCTCCTCTCAAGATCGATCATATACCTCATTCATGTAGTTAGTGGTTTCAGTATTTACTTTTAATTCCTGTTTGCATTAATCTTCTAGGTGTAGTTAGGACAAATTAGATAACAATTTTAAACTATAGTTTGAGGATTGTTATTTGATTTTAAAAATTTTGTTGCACGGCTTCTATCCCAAGTATATTGTTCTTTAGAATAAGAGCATAAGTAGAAAGTCTTGCAGGGCCTTTGACCCATGGAGCCAGTGACTGTTGGCTTTGTTAACATGAAGAGTATAATAGGACGCTTGGTCCATTACAGATTCCTGTCCAGCCATCAGCTGGTCCCCGTTTCTACAGCTGGGTCGAGTGAGGTAATCAATGAAAAACATTTTGCCCAAGGATAACAATCAACACTGCAATATCGAAAGTCAAGATTTGAACCCACACGAGATGCGTGAATTAGGTGCAACATCATAAACATCTCTGTCACCGCCTCACCTTCTTGGAATGATAATATATTAGTTCAGAAATGTCTCTTAAACCAGTAAATAAAAAATGAATACCATATTATCAAAATCAAGCGTGTTATCTCCATAAACACACCTGCACCTGTGTTTGATAGTGGGTCAACCCAAGGAAACTGGCATACCTAATGTACAACAACAGTATGGAAGCTTACTTGTTTGGGGGAGATTTTATTTTCTCTTTCTCTCTCTCTATACTGTACATAGAGTGCATTGAACCATTGAATTTATGTTTTTCCCTTTGTGTGTGTGTCTTACTACAGGAGCAACAAGAAGAAGCCCCAAAACATTAAGTTGAGTGGTAGTCATGAACATCTGTTCCGCCGCCGACTTTCAACGGACGGGTCAGAGGCCGGCAGTCGATGCCCGTCAGGTCACACATCTCCCATCATTTCCTCCCCCATTCGATCCCCTCCCTATAAGTCTGACCTTTTGCTCACTGATGAGCACATCAAGTACCCCAGTAAGCATCGTGAATTAGACAGTGTGTACTTCTTCTTAGTGTACAGTCAAACCTCGTTACTGAACCATCCCGTTTTGCGTTTTTTTGGGATATTTTTCTCTTTTCTCGCTACACGAGTTATTACATGATGTTAACTTAATAACGAGTCGTCTCTTTTGAAAATGTTTGATTTAGAAGTGAATATTTATTGATGTCAGTCATGACTTTTTTGTTTGGTTTTTTTTTCTTCAAAAATGTTGCATGTACTGTCAGAAAGAGATAACCTGACAAGAATAATGATAAATATAATCCATGCCTGCAACGGCATTACCCCATGCTTGGCCGAGAACAGCAGACCGATACTCTACCTTAGAGGTAGCGGACAGGCTAGTCAAGGCGCCTGCTCCCCATTCATTCACCAAGCTTTAGTAGTATGTTCAATGGTAGCACTCCGATGTAGCTGATAGGGATGAATGGTACAAGGTTTGACTGTACAGACTTTCTATTTCCCCTGACAGGCTTGCCAACTGGATTACTACCTCTGTATTGTTTTTATTTACTTTTTTTAATATTTTTTTCATGAATGAATTATGAAGTGCCTAGTGGTGCAGCATCAGTGGTTTACACCAGGTTGAAAAATAGTACCGAACACCAAAAAGATAACTTTATTGTCCAATGATCAATTTTTTGGGGGGGGTTTACATTATGCTTAAAGGCGGTGGTAAAGAGTGAGAGAAATGAAAAATAGTTGTTTTGATAGTACCAGTGCCATTCCCAAGTGGAAGGCCTTGGCCAGGATGAATCCTGGTGAGCAATAAAAACGGCTACATACCTAAATTATAGGCAATTGTATTTCTTTTTATATTTTTGATCTTTTGAAGATCTGGGTGCTAGGTTCAAGATATATAACTAAAAAAGGGTGTACTAAAAGGAGTTATGTTGAGCTGTAAAATTTTTATTTTTTAATGAAGCGGATTATAGAAGCCAGATCAAATTTTGTAAAGTTTCGAGACCCCTGGTGTTATTCTGTTTGTCGAGAGTGTAACACGATGACATAAGGAATGTACAAATCATCAGGTTTATAACCTTGTGCTTCATAATGTTTTGTATTTTGAAAATTCAATTGGCAAGTCTGATTTCATAACTTTTAATGACCTGAGGCTACTTTTGTACGGTTTGAAGGGTTTGGCTTGATTCATGCATTAATGGTTTTAAAAGATGCCCCAGTGCAGTGCTGTTTGTTACAAATGCTATTGCACCGGTGGTTTTCATCAGGAATAAAGAAACAAAATTTATGAATAAAAACGGGGCATTCATATTCTGTGCAAGAATTCTCAGGTCGTTATGAGGTGGTTATTTGTAATTGAGAAAGAAAAGATGGGATGAAAAATGTTTATGTTTCTTTCTTTCTGCTGTACCGACTAATCTTTTTGCTCCTGATTATGAAATGTGTGAAGAGTGAAGGTTTTAAAGGAATCCTGCATGAAAATTGATGAATATTTCCTTTGACTGATGCATTATGGGCATGGTATTGATATACATAGCTATATGACATAGGTAAGGTGTAAAGTTAATGGCCCAGGTGGAAATAAAAGAAGTATTATTAAGATACGTTATATGGGTATATATTATTGACTTATGAATTATTTTACACCAAGCCTTTTTCTCTCTCTCTTTCCCACATAACTTAGTTGACTTTTTCCCTGCAACTTCTTGACCAGTGCCGGAAATATGATGGCGTTATGTGTAGACCCTTAATTCCTTTAGTGGGGTTTTTCCCATTAATATTTCCACAAATAGAATAGTTTTTAGGAATTTCAAACTAACTTGTTTTCCCACTTCTCATAATTGATTTTTTGCTGTCTTGTGTTTGGCCAATTTGTCTTTCTAGACTTTGCCATCTCAACGCGGTTGTCACTTTGGTAGTTACTTTATAGAGAGAGAGAAAAAAGATTATGATCTGCATGGGCTGGAGACCTCTGTGTTAAAAGTTTGCACCAAAAGACGAAGAACAAAATATAATCACTCTATTATTGTTTGCTTAGAGATGAAATTTTGTCATGCTGTGATCCCTACTGAGCAGTCGAGTGGTTTGGATTACTTTGTTTTTTTGTTTCTGGTCCTCTGTTCCAATTAAGCCTGTCATCTGTCTCGACCTGGCTAGCACTGTAGTGATATGTATATATATACTATTTCAGAAATCTTTTTTTTTGGGGGGGGGGGGGGGGTTTAAATTGTTATTATTATTACTTTTTCTTTATTATTGTTATTATTATTATTGATATTATTCAATTTTCAGAAGTAAGTTGCAAAAATGTGGAAAGGAGATGAAATGAAATTAGTTGATATGATGCAAAGAAGGGGAGTGATGATTGAGTCTTGTAGTAGAAGTTTATTTTTTCATTAATTTAGACCTGAAAATATAATTTACCATAGGTTTTTGATAATGACAATCAGAAAACAAATGCAGTGTTGGTGGGGTTCTTTTTTTTGCATTACAACTTGTTCATAATGATTCAGTCTTTGAATTGCTCTCTCTCTCTCTATCTCTCTCTCTCTCTCTCTCTCTCTCTCTCTCTCTCTCTCTCTCTCTCTCTCTCTCTCT
>JARFNW010142990.1:0-10197 GCA_031763155.1 Dirona albolineata | reverse complement strand
TGGCCCTGGTCACGATGATCATGTGACCGTGAGACGATTCCAACCAAATGTGGACGCGATGTGGCTCCGGCGGTATAATCATATTATTATTGTCACTGACAGTTCAGTGTGTCATGCCTAACACAACACAAGCTGCTCTACTACTACTACTTCACTGCTCTACTAAATTATGGTCCTCATCTCATCATATTATTATTATAGAGGCTAATACTAATAATAGGCTATAGTTATAGGCATAGGTAGAATAGTGTTCAAAATGACACAGCCTGCTGGGGGATGAGAATAATAATGAGATGTGTGTAAAGTCTGACACTGACTCTGTACTCTTGTGGTCCCGTAGCAGACCATCCGTAGAAGAAGAGAAAAAAAATATAAATAAGAAATATAATTATAATATAAATTAGAAATAAATATCTCCACTCCCAGCCACAACTACAAATTCAACAAATTCATACAAATCATCCTTGGTCCATTTATAATTATAAGTTAAGTCAACAACACCTAAGCACAGTATATACGTGTATAAATACAAGACAAATCACGTACATTCGAGAAGGGAAAACATTTAAACGATCTTTCCCCGACATAGCTGCTTGTTTTTACGTGAGATATTATTTCCAAACAACTTTCTTTGGTCATATGATTACGAATTACGAATGATCTCCCCTTCGGAAAAAGGAAGTCACACTAAAAATGTCTTCTTGCATGAAAAAAGCACCGGATGTTGACGCATCCATGGTTACGACTCCTTTTTTTAAGTATTAGCAGTAGGACAGTTGCTTTGATTGTACTCCAAATTTTCTTTTTAAAAAGGTAAACTTGATAAATTATAGAACAAATTGACACTGCATAATCATTTGTGATCGACATTGCCTAAATCAGTGGATGTAACCATAAGTTGCATAAGTTTAACTTCGTGTAACACTGTACTTGTTGTACTTGTTTGTTGTATTTGTATGCTTAACACATAATTTTACATCAGTTTGTAAACAATATCAGTGTCACTAAATCAATTGGTATATTACAATTTCTATATTTCTCTACTTAGATGTTATTGAATACTTCATATATGTCTTAAAACTGCTCATCATCTTTCATTACTGCAACTGCTAAATGGTCTAATACAGAATTTTAGTCTAAATATACTATACTTTGTAACTTTGTTTGACAAATTATGAGATATAGAGGCTAGAGGCAAGAGGTAGATGCCTGTTACTGTTATTGTTGTAGATTATTGTTTGAGGATAATACTGTTGCAATTTGTACAACAATTGCCTGCCAATTTTGCATAAACAAAGGGCTGGGCAGATCAAACCAGTATTTCTACTCAGCACACTATTCTAAAGTTAAAGGACAACTTATTTGGGATGGAAGCTGTGTAAAAAAAATATTAACAATTTATTTCTTAGATTATAAACATTAAGCTCCCTTAATAAATACATGGTGTCAAAACGCTCATTATGCTATGTCAGCTTATAGTCAATAGTGATGCTTAGGTTGCTTAACTCATGTGACTTCGCTTCGAGGATCATAATCATACTACTTCCGACTCTGATATTATCTGAAGCAATGTTTGGAGACAAATTTAGTTTTCTCATCATTAAGTTTAGGTTAATACTCATCCATATTTTATAAATGCAATTTCAAAGTTTTGATTATTCAGATCTAATAGTGATGATGTAGAGTTGTGTGCCATCAACATAAAGTCGGTATATACTTGAATATCTAATTGCAGAAAGGATTTCTGTACTGTACACCATGCATAGAAGACATTCTATGGGGGTGGGGCTGAGGGGGAAAAGTGCAGTTAAACCCTCTAGTAAAAGAGTCGCAATGTTTTGAATACATTTTAACTTGAATTCTTTAGCTGTAACCTCTGCCAATAGGGAATTATCACTGGAGATGGTGTAAAGAGATGTGATTGTAACAAAGAAACTAATGAATATTATTTTTTGTGTTTTCAGCCATCATGTCAGAACCACAGGAAGAAGCTTCTGCGCCAGGTGGAGAGGAGGAAAAACCATCAAGCACTGCTGATGGCCATCAAGAGGGTGGTGCTAAGACAGGCTCTAAACCTCCATCTAGGTCAGAATCTGTCAATTCCGTGAAAAGCTCCTCAAGTGCTAAAAAGGGAATGGAAGAAATTAATCCAGATGAAAATGCACAAGATAACAGGGCTGCCGATTGGAGAAATATGCGCAGGATTATTGCTGAAGACCCTGAATGGTCGCTTGCTACAGTTCCTCTTCTAAATGAACTTGTTGTGAAACATGTTGTTGCCAACTTTGAAAGTAAGGTTTAGCTTTTCTGTAAAAATAGCCAAAGAAATATGTTATGAACTTTCACAACTTTGTCCGTTTTTGTTGTTGTATTACTTTCATTCAACTGTGTACCACACATCAAATGTTATTATATTATGCATCAAGGACAATCAAGTTTACAAACTGTTCTCTCTTCTTCATGCATACCTACATGTTTAGATTAATCAATTCCAAATTTATCATTTTTTTTCAGACAACTCCTCTGTATTGAAGGATCTTTTGTCAAAACACCAGAAAAGTGTATTGGAAAAGATTTCAACAGATTTACCACTGAAAGTCACAGCCCTGCTAGTTGATGATGAAGGATTTTGGCAAAGATGTTGTAAAGCCCGTTGGGAAATATGTGATGTATCTGCTTATGGAAACAGCTGGAAACGAATGTATTTTGAAAAGAATCTGCAGCAAATCATAGAATTGTTTGTTCCTGAGACAACCAATCCAGAACAACTAGAAGAAACTCTTAAACTCTCTGCTAATTTCATAAAAAAACTTGATGTCCGTCAACTTTTGCCTCCTGTCCGAGAGGCTCCGAAAGGCCCTGATTTTGATGATCAGTCTGATGCTGGCAGCGACATAGGGGATGAACCAGAGTGTGATCACTTCAACTTTGACCCTGTGTTAAAGCAGCTGCCCTACCTTGAAGAACTTCACTTAACTTATGGCGTGAAAGACTGCGGAATGAATTTTGAGTGGAATCTGTTTCAGTTCACTGCTAGAGATTGTTTACAATTATCTCAGTGTGTGGCAGCCTGTAAGACTCTCAAGGTCTTTAGACTTCATCGAAGCAAAGTGGATGATGACAAGGTAAGGTATTATTTTAAAAACTAGGAAATAACATTTTCACTTGTTTTTCCACACGGGACCTTAGCTATTCTTTTAAAATCACTCTGAAATAACAGGCCAATAAGAACAAGCAGTAGATGATCTATTATTGTAGGCTACAAATGCACATACACAGTACTGTCATTTCATTTATCATGTCATGTTTGTTTATCGAGTCCCCTTTATACTGCAGGGCCAGCTATATGTCAAGCTCTGAAGGGTGGACATGACAAATGGAAATGTAAATCCAAATGTCAATGAGGACTTACACCACTCTCATCACCTAACCCATGGCTAGAAAGACTGCTTACTTTACTTTATTCGTCCTCTTATACAATCCTGGGAGTCGAGGGGAGTAAGAAATTTATGTCCGCGGCAAGTTTGAAGGCTTGGGTGGGTGGAATGTTGTGGGTCTTAAGGGTTTCTTTCATGCCTTCGATCCTGGTCTTCCCCTTGCCTTGAACCCTGATATTCTCTTCAAGCTGGTGATGTGCCATACGTGACCAGGTGACCAAACCACCTGATTCTTTGCTGTTGGATGTGGTGGAGAATTGGTGTTGTTCCATTTCTCTGATTCTGATTTTCTTAATTTTATCTTGTCTGATTTTATTTTTTAAAAGACTCTGTGTCAGGAATTAAAGACGAGCAGGTGATGAGCCCACTGCGTCAAATACCTTTACCAGTAAATTGGACAGCAATGTACCATGAGGTCCATACATTTTACCAGTAAACAATTTGCTGTTACTGTTACCCTAGTGGTTACTATTTAGTTATAAGACAACTGACAGCTGCCACCTAGGCAATATCATGTCATTTGTCTGAAAAGAAGTGCTGTTGGGGAAACAAAGTTGTTGCAGTCTTAAGTTTTTATTTTTGGTTTAAACCTCAATAGCTTTTCAGGTTAAGCCCAATGAATTTAATTGTAAAGCATAAAGACAACCATTGGACAAGAACCAAAAGAAGCAGCCTCAGATGTAATGAAATACTAAACCCAAAGTAAATGCTCATCCCATAAGATTTTCTACTATTCTTTGACAACCTTGATACTATCCAATATATTTTTCAAAAGGTCAATTTCAAAGTTCAGATTATATCCAGCAGGTACCAGGTTATTCAAATAATTTATTCATATGTATTTATCCACCCAACAGGTTCGAGTTTTGATTAGCCATATCCTCGATCACCCTGGCCTTGTAGAGCTTGATCTGTCACACAACGTCATCAGTGACAGAGGAGCCAGAGCAATTGGAAAATTCCTCAACAATCACAGCCAGCTGGTCAAATTAAACCTCTGTGACAACCAAATCAGATGTGCTGGGGCTCAGGCCATAGCCCATGCGTTAACAAAGAACAACTTGCTTCAGGTATGTTTGACTTTGTGCTTAGTATTATAAAAGGTATACTCAACAGATATGTAACAGTAACACTAACATAGAAAAAGTAAAGATAAATCGATGGATGTCTGACTATAACGACACTGTAACTGTAATGGGCAAGCGCTAAAAGATTTTTGTTCAATTCACAAAATTGGTGTTATTGGTAATGAGAAGCCTCAAACGAGCTTCTTAGTCTTAGTTGAATACTGTCTGATTCGTGCTTTGGAGAACACCAGGTAGGAATAGCTGTTTATTGGGGCATTATAAAGAGGTTTGACTGTGTGATGTGTTCTATTGAGCCTATGCAAATGGCATTGATATTTTAGCTTCCAGGAAGAAATCATTTTAATATGCCCATTAACTGCCATTGCTTTATTGCTGATTCAAAAAATCACTTGGCGGTAAATGAGCTCTTAATTGCACCAACGTAATACAATTTTTAACATATGGAATCAATCATAAATGACATTCTATTTTTACTTTTGAATAAGAGCTAAATTTCACTTTTTTAGTTCTCTTATGAGTTGCAATTTATTTTTTAAAAGTGGAATGTGACATTTTATTGCATAAATTATATTGATTGTCTTGTCCTCCAAGATTTACTGAGGAGAAGTGTCAGTCAGCCAATCCAAAACATTACAATCAAAATACACGCAAAACCTTACATAATTTCAGATTCTAAATCTTCGCCTGAACCGTTTGGGAGATGAAGGAGGTCAAGCCATTTGCAGAGCACTTCTTAAAAACAGAACACTATTTGATGTCAACCTTGGATCAAATGATCTCGTAGAACCAACGGCAGCGATCCTCTCACAGGTTGTCATGCAGAACCAAGTTATTCGATCCTTGGATTTATCTTGTAACAGACTTGGTCCAGTAAGTATTTCAATCAAAAACATCATCCATGTAATGTAATGAGAGAAGCTAACTAATTTATTTATGAGAAACTTTACTACTAGACTAGATGTAAAATGGAACTGGTGAAAAGATTAGAAATACTCAAAGCATTTTGCCATCTATTATGCTGCAATTGGAATATTATTATCATTGCTCTTATATATTGTTGCTCCTACATCTACTGCAACTCTTTACAAGCAATGTTTTTGTTTTATTTTTCACTGTTCTGAAATGGCATAACAAAGGTTTGATAACCAACATGTGGGTTAAAAAAATTATCATGGCTCCATCAAATACTTTAAATCGAAGTATGTTGTAAATCTTATATATATTTCTTTGGTAAGCTTATTGCACACATACATGTATGATCCACACAAGCAGGTAAAAGTTGAGGTCAAAAGCCAGTAAGGCCACACATAATAATGTTTAAAATTTATCATCTAATGAATCTAATGCATAAATTCCTAAATGTGACACATGCTGACATGGGGGACACAAGTCACATAATTTTGTTTTGAAAACAGAGGAAAAGATAGTTGTCAAAAATTTATTTTTAGGAGTTTTTCTATTACCTACATTTAAATTAATTTAATGCATTCCTACATACATAACATGAAAAATATGCCTATAGAAAGTGATATATTGCCGTTTAAATTATTGTATTGCTACCTTTCTTCAAAGTTAATTCTCCATCATTGAAAGCAGCGTGCTTTTCTCAGACCCGCAATTCTGGTTTTAGTCACACTGCCTTTATCAACTATACCTTTCCAATCTTGTACTAACTGTATCAGTATCAGGTTTCATATCATTAGAAAGAGGAGATCCAGCTCTCTAGAATAGTAATGGTACCAATACTCTACAAGTGTAAAATGCAACTTGTGCTTCCCTTGATCATCATCTGTCACAAATTACACCTGGATATCACTTATCTGTCGCTGATTAGTAGTAATATTATTATCACTAGCATTTTTACATGTAAACCATTCAAAACCTAAACTCCATTGTATTTCTCCAGGATGGAGGGAAACAGTTACAAGAAGGAATGGAGGACAACACAACAATAATTCAAATGGACTTGAGGCTGACAGAATGTGGCCAAGAATCAGAATATTGCATCAACCAGATTTTGCATCGTAATCAGGAGACAGACAGGGAACAAAGGATTGCAGATAGCGAAGCAATCAACTCGACATACAGGAAAACAAAAATAGAACCTCAAGCTGCTCACCGCTATCAGTTGCCTAAAACAGCAATTATTGCATAGGCTGGGCACCAAAATTACGAATGTGATTGCAGCGTTTGACACTGTTAATGTTTTATTGTAGCAGCAGAAAATGTGGAAAGACAAAACATTCCAAAATATACTAAATTTGACCTTTTGTTAAATGCATGAGAATTTTTTCAAATTCAATGCCATGGATAATCAATGATAAAAGATTGAAGGTGACCGAATGATGAATGTGAAGGAACAATACATGGTTAGTTGCCTTGGCTTTATCACAACTTCCGATCAATCGTGAGTTTGACAGAGAACAAGGGTATCGATTTGATATAGATGTGAAATGTTTAGTAATAATATTCACACAACAGGTTTAATATGTAGGGGCCTACTGGGTTTTAATATTGGCGGATTGTCAATATATTATAAGATGATTATACAACAATCGGTATTATGAAGACGTTATCAAATAGTAATAGCATAAGTAAAGGCTGATCAAGGCAGTCCTAAAAGACAAATCTTGTTTCCTAGAATTAAAAAGTACCTAATACAAAACATTGCTTTAATTCACTTTGTCTTGATTTATCTCTCAGGAAATGGGTTGACTAGATAAATATGACTACTTTCCTTTGAAATAAGAAAATACATTGATAAATAAACTTATGTTTTCAAATGTTTTTGTTTTTAACAGCCAAATACATGTAAATACTGACATTGACATGATTTTTTTGTTGCTTTTATTAGTTGCCTTGTTTGCCTCATTTTCCTAGATTGTGAATTATTCATCAAAAGCACTATGAAAAGTCTCACTGAGTCTGAAGGCTGTTCTGATACCTAGTTTGTAAAATCCCTCTCAAAGGAGCCATTAAGGTTTGTGGTCAAGTGAGATGAAGTGATGGTCAAAGGCCATAGGTAAAGAAAGGTCAGACATGCCTTTGCGTTTGAGCAGTGGACAATATAGGACAATGCCTTGCAACAAAGTCTGGCTTGGAATAATTTTTTGTCATGTGGGCCCCACAGTCACAGAGGACCAGCTTCATACTCCTTTTGTTATACTCAAACCTCAAATAGCCTATGCGCAAGAACAAACAAGCAGCTCCTGTAAAGTGTTAATAAGTTATCAGCAAAGGGACGTATGTTGAGGGATGTAAGGGTTGTCCAAGAGCTAGCCAGTTGTGAGTGTAGCCCGACATGGAAGTGTAAATGGATTTGATAACTTGGGTCTTGGATGTCAATATGTTTGCATATTTTGACTATTATCTATTACTCACCACGCAGAGCAGGTTGAGACAAGATTATATAGTCCTTCCAGTTAAATTATTATTATAGAATTGACTGTGGCCTATGAGTAAAGGATGGAAGAGGCACATCTCTATACCTACAAGACAAATAGTCTGACCTTGTCAATAACGATAATACACTATAGATTAAGCATAAGCTTCAACGTTACACAGGGTCACAGGTTCGAGCTTATCTGTAGATATCATCTTTGGTTCCAATACAGACAGCTTTTCCCACACCCAGCTACTAGCTGTGTGGTATATATCTTGCTACCCTGGCATCAAGGTTCTCAATCAATTCTGACAGGCCCGAAAAGTGATCTGTTTTGGTATCTATACTAATGAATTTTGCCAGGACAGCAGCCATTAATGAACACTTGTTCAAATGCTATCCAATCGAGGCACTTTAATATTCTATAGATTTGCATATTGCACATTATGTGTAAGAAACAGAGATCTTTCCAAAATTGTAAATTCGGGGCTGATGTTATTTATGTATGGAGCCTTCTCTGCCAATTCAATTGGGTAAAAGTGTTAATGGTGTTTTACCTTTCGCGATAGTAAAATTGTAACGCAAAGTACAGAACAGTTCACTTTGCTTGATCACAATTCATTCAATCAATCAACTTTTCACCATAAACAGAATTAATCATATACAGGGTATCTGAAAATTATCCTTTTCAACTTTAAATATTCATAGATTAAACATTAACTCATTAACAAATGCTGCAAAGTATTTTTTACATTTAAAAAAAAAATTTAATAAAGAAAATGAAGTCAAGTTATGGCATTATACACATTTGATATGGGCATCACAATGAATGGTAAAACACTGAGCTGATATTCCAAATGTGGTTTACACATACCAGTACCAGCATCAATTCCTTCAATGGTAATAATAACTTTGATTTATGACATCACATCATTGGTGTCTGTCCCCTTATGTTGATGCAAGACACGTAATCTCAAACACAGCAACATTAATTCCTGCAATAGAGTATTTGTTGAGGTGACAAGACTGCCATCAAACTATCATGTGCTCAATTTGCTAAATTTGTTTCCTCCGTTTGAGAAAAAGTGTAAAAGTTGGAATCAACATGTTTCCGCCTTTTAATCTATGAAAATGAATGATCATCGCTGCTACCCCACTCAAAGCAAACTTTATTGAGTTCATTAGTTAAAGTTGTATACAAATTATTTTTAGACACAGTGCACAGAAAAGTCACTGGTTAATTGCAACTCCTCAAGTCTCAATTCTGGCATTCGACCTAATTCAGTCCCAGTGATAGGTGTTGATAATAAGGCTGCTTGGATTAAATGGGCTAAGGAAATATAGAAATATAAGAAATTGGCTTAGGAAAATCGTATAATCAATGACGAATGTTCAATGCAGTTACACACAAACAAAATAACCTTGAGAACTCATTTTGATTATTTTGCAAAGAATGGTATCAGGTGTTCCTAAGCATCTGCACATGTGCAGAGAAAATGGAGGAAAGACTATTTGTATCAATGAGAAATATTAATATTTATCAGAATTATTTGTGTGCAATATCATTATTCTATCTTATTGCACTAAAGAGTTATGATGCAAACATTCTGTCGCATCAATCTAGGCCTTCACCGTAAATATAGCAAGGATTAAAAAGGGAAAATGAAGAAAAAAACAAACTCAGGTAGACAAGGAAAAAAACCAAACATCAACAATATAGTTGAGAACTAAGTGACATTTCTTTTCTTTTATTCAATAATTGTATATCATTCCAAACAAAGTTGCATTTCCAGTCATCATGTCACAAATATGATCATTAATGAATAGCAATTGTAACAATGGAAATGTCGACATTCATTCCCTTATGTTCATAATATTTACACTACAATGAACTTCGACATAGACCATCTTTTCCAGTCATAGATCTTGAATGTAAACTGAAGTCATCACTCATAAGATATCCATGACTGCTACAATTACTCCATGAAGTATGGCACTGAAAAAAAGAACATATATATACATTAATCAAGAAGTAAAAATAACTCACCACATCTAAAATTCAATGAAATTGCAATACAGCGAGACCTTGCACTTACTGAGGAGATTAGTAGTGCCCTCTTTCCTATCAACAAACATTGATATAGATATGAACCTCTCACTAAATTAAATTAAATAGAGCAACAAAAACATAAAATCCTAATTTTGCATCAACTGAACCTTGTTCTCAATCAAAATTTTCATTCTTCATGAACACAGTAGAATACTGGTGCAGACTGATATTATATATATA
>JARFNW010142979.1:0-10197 GCA_031763155.1 Dirona albolineata | reverse complement strand
ATGACATTTATATTTATGATGAATGACATTTTTATATCATAACGGTTCAAAACGAGGCTTTACACTTTACACTAGTGCCATTATTCCGCCGTAACCCAATCTACATTCAGATCAAACCCAATATCGATTTACTACTGCTTTCCAAAATCACAAACACTTTATTATGTTATTATTATTATTATTCCAAGTTAAAAATATCACTGATAATATTAATACAGACACTCCATACACTTTGCACAGTTCAAACAAACGATCAAAATGAAAAAATCAATCAACATTAAACAAACAAACAAACAAACAAACAATCAACCAATCAAAAAATCGATCAAGTCTTAAGTTCAATACGAACAAAGACACAATGTGGTATATTGATTTAAAGCAAATGTTTGCATTAGGTTTGTGAAAAGAGTTTATTTGTTAAAAACCAGGAACCTGTGCTTAGCTTGCATGTCTTTTGTTCCGTGTCGATTCATTGCTTGTTGATATTGTTTGTTTTATCGAGTCCCTCTTGATACCACAAGAAAACAGTGTAGGGGCCAGCCAGGTGTCAAGCTCTGAAGGGTGTACATGATTAACAAATGGAAGTAAATCCAAATGACAACAAGGATTAACACCACTCATCACCTTACACATGGCTAGAAAGACTCTGTATCAGAAATTGAAGACGAGCAGGTGATGAGCCCACTGCGTTGATTCATTGCATGCTGCATTAAGATATCATGATTTGCACCGGGTTGTCAATTCATTCTATGGACCCATGGGTACTGAGTTCGTATCCTAGAAGAACCCAGTGTTAGAATTTGGCCTTGAATTCGGTGGTATTTAGTGCACACTAAACTTCCTGTCAAGAGGAAAGTCATATAATATAATATAAATATAAGACGTGCTTTGTTAATCCAAAGTTAATTCATTCTATGGGTTTGTTTCATAGAAGACCCGGTGTTAGAGTGAGCCTTGCTTAGATCTGGTGATATTAACTACTCACGTTCTGCCCATAAACACATAAAAGAGGTATGCAAAAAAGGTGAAAATGGTGTAGCTCTAGGTATAAACAAAGAACAATACAAAGAACGTTTCGGGTCTCCCCTTCATCAGCCAACAGGCACAAAAAACATAAAACAAATAACACAAATGGAAAATCTCAAACTGTGGGAATCACGGCGATGTTGAACGCTAGGACGACCACTGGTCAAGTCAATACATATTATAAGATCAGATAATATAAGATAAAGATAAGATAGATAAGATAAACTTAAAGAGGAAAGTAATTATGATAAGATAAGATAATATACTGTATTAATCCAAAGTAAATTCCCTCTATGGGCCCTCCGTAGGTACTGAGTTCGTGTCCTGGAAGGCACAGAGTTAGAATTTGGCCTTGAATTCGGTGGTATTTAGTGCACACTAGACTCCCTGTCAAGAGGAAAGTCATATAATATAATATAAATATAAGACGTGCTTTGTTAATCCAAAGTTAATAAATTCTATGGCCCCACTGTGCTCAGTTCAATTCCGAGAAGAACTAAGTGTAAATTTGTATCTTTTTTATTTTATTTTTTACATTAGTTTGGTGATATTAGTGCACACTAACTGCCTCCAAACTGTCTTGTATCTAATATTGTTTGGTTTTTAATTTGCTTTTGTTTTTAACGATTTCCTCATTTATAATATATTCTTTTGTTAACCTCCTTAGGAAAGGGCTGGAACAATTGGTAAACGATGGCTTTCTCCGTCACACATCGGTCGACCATAGACCGGAACATCCGCCATCTTTACAGTGGACACTCGACTGATGTTAGATTCCGTAACCATGACAACAGTCTTGAATCCGCCATTGACATCCATGACAGAGTGTGGGAGAGACAAGTGAGTTCTTGAACTTCATTCATGGAGGTGGTGGTGGTGGTGGTTGTGGTGGTGTGTTGGTGGTGGCGGTAGTGGTGGCGGCGGTGATGGTGGTGGCGGCGGCGGTGGCGGCAGCAGCGGCGGCGGTGGTGGTGGTGTTGTGATGATGATGATGATGATGGTGTCTGTGTGCGTGTGTTTGTGTGTGTATGTGTATGTGTATGTGTGCGTGTGTGTGTGTGTGAGAGAGAGAGAGAGAGAGAGAGAGAGAGAGAGAGAGAGAGAGAGAGAGAGAGAGAGAGAGAGAGAGAGTGTGTGTGTACAAAAGTCAAAAGCGCCTAATTTTCACATAAAATCTGCTCAGTGGCGCTTTATAATTACATTGTTCATGGTATTATGATAATATACAGATAAGAAATAACCAAGCCAATGACGAAAAAACTCACAATGCGTTAAAGCGAGACAAATACATGAATCAACGTCTAATTAAAACATGAATCTTAATAACGAACTCAACAAAAGAGGGTTTTTCTGTCTTGAAACGTTTCGCAAGACCAGCTCGAGTGTGAGTTCTCTCTTGTTCTATTAGCTTATTCAATTCCACAGGCGAGGTGCGACGAAGCTGAAGGGATTTTTCATTGAAACATTTATCAACATGTCGTGATGCTCTGTGCATACATTTATTTCAGGAAAATCAGTGGTGTATGATATGTTAGTTTTCAGTTAATGCGTCTGTACAGGTGGGCAAAGTTGATATGATATTAATGATAATTCAAGAATTTCTCTCAGGTAAAATGTGGATAAATTAATTAATGATGCCTTGTTGTAGAGTCGCCCACACAACCAAGACAACATTAATTGAACTGATGACCTGCAGTGAAAGTTATGTTGGCCTTATTGAAAATTTGAGATACGGATATGTTTAGATTTCCACCCCCCCCCCCCCCCCCCATACATGTAAAGTCTCACAGACTTTGAATAATTTTAAAAAAAAATGCAAATTCCCTTTATTCATCCCAGGGTGAAATGTTTCTTTAGGGTATACCGGAATAACCTAGGCGTCAACTGCAGTTAGTATAGCCCCGCAAAGTGGGATTAACGTCCTGAGAAAAAATCCAGTGCTTCCACCGACATTAGAACACGCGACCTTTAAAACCACAGGCATGTGACTTAACCACTGCACCACCGGCTCCCATTTATTATCCCAGCAGACCGTGGCATACGATAGCCTGCTGAATTCCCATGGGGAGCACACAGTAGAGTAGCCTGTTAGTCGCATCGTATTAACATAAGGTAAATGCCGCTCTTTACCTCTAGCTGGCTACTCATTCATACCGGAGTCGAGTGATGAAAATAGTGTAAAGAATCTTTCCCAATCACTAAGTCAGGATTCGAACATAACATGCAAGTTATTCATATAATAGTAACAACCACAGAAAAAGCACTTTAGCAAAACACAATGGGCTGAATATTTCGTATGGCTATCTATCTATCTACCTATCTATCTATGTCCCTTAGTCCGTAGGGGCACAACATGACCTGACCACCAAACTACGCCATTCCTCTCGCTTCTCTGCTCAACCGAAGGCCCATCCACTCCCGGATGTTGTCCTTCGTATGGCTAGCTGATGGTAAAATCTAACTTTAGTATCTTTGTTTTGGAGTTTTCTTATGTTTTAGTCGCCCATTTCTTTCACTTGGTTGCATCTTATGTCATCTTAATACTTTTTTTTCTTTTTTCAGAAAAGACAGCCCAGAAAATTCGAAAGCACATACCAAGAATACCTTCCAGAGTACAATGCCCACCTCCCCAAGGCACCAGCCTTCCGTCACGTGTCTCCCGACGAGGTCAAAGGTATCACAACACGACTCAGCCAGCCCACTCTCATGTCCGTGCTCCGACAGAAGGCGCCGGTCAGCGGGCGGACAACCAGTCGCAGCCCTAGGGCCGTGTCCAGTAGGATGACCACATCGGACGGGGGTAGTAGAGATAATAAAGAGGACATGGGAGGGGTTGAAGAGGAGGAGAGGCATAGGAAAGTGTCTTACAAAGAATGGTCTGATGACGAAAGTGGGTTTTATTATGTTGACAACGGGGAAGAGGAAGATGGTGGTGGTGGTGGCGAGAACAACGACGAATCAAACGTTCAAGACAGTGTTGAAGAGGGTAGTTACGCTGACAGGACGGATAGTACAACAGGAAATGATACCCAAGGATACAGTTATTCCTCTGACTTCGAAAATGAATACGATGGTGCTAGCGGCGGAAAGGATTCTACATCGTCATTTAACAATAATGGTAACTACGGTAAACAAAATACGACAAAAAGTAGAGACATGCGCAATGGGGACGAAACCTCGAGCCAAAATCCGAATGAGCGCAACAACAACAATGACAACAACAACAACAACACGAGCGGTGCTAACAGCAACGACAAGAAAACAAACAAAGGGGGAAGAAAACAGAAGAAGAAACTGACCATTCTGGAAGAGATAATGCAGCTCCGACCATCTTCACAACCAAAAGGATCGAAGTCACAAACGAACAGGGACAACCAGTCACCGCCCCCAGACAGACGCAAGCTCGAAAGTCGAAGCCGCGTCCACAACAGGTTAATCTACTCTCCCTACAGCGAACCAGCTCCGCGTCTGGGCTATGGGGCCTCGTCCCGCGAATACAACCCATCGAGTATTTCAAGACGGCAATGGCGGGACCCGAATCAGACCTATCCTAACGCACCTCCTCCTCCTTCTTCAAATTCCAACCATAATAGTAATAATAATACTAATATGGCGTCGAAGTCGTTCTCAGAAAGACAGCAGCAATCGCGAGGTAGGATGACTCCATCTTCATCTATGAAGCGCGGAGTTCCAGCTGAAGAAACCAAACCAGTTCCGAAATATGCCAGGAGTAAAAGTGCCCCAGCGTACAAAGTGGTTCCTGAAAGAGGTGAGCCAAACGGGAGAACGACGACGAGGCAGAGTACGAGACCGACGGCGATGAATTCATCCCGAAGCACGTACAATGGGAAAGGAGGAGACTCCGGTCATAGAGATGCTAAGACTACACAACAAGAGAGGAGAGGATATTATGATAATGGCAATGATGATAATGGCGATAGTGGTAATAATCATAATGATACTAATTATAAGGATGGTGGTCGGTATAACAGAGAAAATAACACGTTACAGACGAGGAATAGTAAATCGAGTGAGAAAAGAGATGTAAGGGAATCGTCAAAAAGCTACAATTCATATAATTCTGATCGTAATGAAGGCACGCATAATAATAATAATAATAATAATAATAATAATAATAATAATAATAATAATAATTCCAACCAATGGAGCACGAGCAAGAGTCACGTGTCCATGACGTCAGATCGCTCTAAAAGTAGGTCATCAATGGCCGCCAGTCCTGCGTATAACAACAACAACAACAACAAACAGTTTAGAAAAAGTAAATGCTGCGCTCCCGCCGTTGAAAATGATTTCTTGCTTCGATTTGGCATCGAACCAACGGGCAGACGCACTTTTATTGCAGCGGGTAGCGTTGGCAGTGGTAAGAGATATACGTCAGTCGATCAAATGGAGAGGGCGAATGCCCGTCTGATGGCGCCCACAACGACCAAATTGATTAGAGATCGAATGAGGTACGCGCAGAATAACGACAAGGACCTTTTGGATCCTGTCAAAGTGGTGCACGAAGAAACGAGAAGAAAGCGAGCGGGTGACAGACGCGGTTCTCTTGAAAGAAATTCAGATGATGAGGAAGAGGATGAGGATGATCTTGAGGAAGAAGATGGAGAAGGAGAGAAAGTTGATAAAGAGGATGAGGTAGTAAAAACAAAGGATGATGATTATGATAAGCATGAGATCAAGAAAGAAAAAGACAACACGAAAGTGAAAACGCGGGGTAATTTAAGAAAGGAGAAGGAAAATGCGGATAAGAAGAAAACTAGACGCAAGGTGGAGAAACGAACAGCTCCTGAAACGAAACGGAAAGATAAAGAAGGCAATAAGACAGTGTCTGATAGGAAAATAGTAAAGGGAAATAAAAAAATTGCTAATGCCAAGCAAAATGTTTCAACAAAGTCTCGTTCTGAAATTCAACAACAAAGTATGAAATGTGAGAGCAAAAGACAAGACAATGATCAAGAGGGAAAAGGTCCTCGTGAAAAGACAAAAGAAGATGAAAAGGATCAAGGAAAAAAGACAAAAGAAGATGAAAAGGATCAAGGAAAAAATACAAAATCCTCCGAAGTGAGGGAAGAAACTGAAAATACGCAAAAACAAAATGGAGACAGGAGGTTACGTAGAAGGTCATCGAGATCGTCCTCGTCTGGATCCGACAGGTCTAGACAGTCTCGTTCTAGCTCAAACTCAAGGTCACGATCACGACCAAAAGAAAGAAGTAGGTCAAAGGACTCACCACGCTCTCATTCAAAATCATCGTCGAGATCTAGGACGATATCTAGATCCAAGTCTAGATCTAGGTCTGGGTCAAGGTCATACAAAAGATCACAGTCGTCTTCACGCTCAAGATCTCGTGAGAGTGCAAAACGGAGTTCACCAACAGAAATACAATCTGGGGAGCAAAAGTCCAGGCGGCGTTCTTCTAAATCCAGATCAGCATCAAGGTCACCTTCTAGATCTAGATCTAAATCTTCTTCTACCCCTACACCACGCCATAGCCCCAGACGCGAAACAGAGTCTCGACCCATGGATGGGGATATTAAACAGAGTTCAAAGCCGGACACGCAGACTAGAGACCAACACTCGAGACGTAGCTCAAAATCTAGATCAGAATCTAGGTCAAAATCTAGATCTAGATCTTCTTCTAACTCCACGCTACGAGAAAATCATGCCCGCAAATCAGCGTCTCCGGGTAGGAGTGCTAGTTCTTACTCTCCGAGAGGTGGTGTGTCAGCGGAGGAACACCATGTGACCCACGATGAAAACGACGACGAGAATAGAAGGACCATGGACGATGACATTAGACGCGCTGGTGTCGATGAAAGCGATGATAATAATATAGATGACCAAAGAGGAAATAAAAAAGAAGATGACTTTTGGGGCAGTCAAGACAAATTCAACTCACCTCCGGAAAATGAAAATTATTCATCCAACAAAAATATTAGCGACGATGGAAACAATAATTTTGACAGGGCTACCGATGAAGATAGAAATAATGATCTCAATGCACATAATTCAAAAGACAAATCTGAAGGAGACGAAACGAAAGGTTACACTGTTATCAATGATGGATCGACTCGGGGACATGAACGAACTATGGATAATCATAGTCGCGGTTTTGATGACGGGAGTGAGAAGCGGTCTGCTGTAACCAATTATGAACTAAGTAAACCGGTTGTTGTTGGTCAGCACACCGATGGAAGTGGATCAAACCACCAACCTTGTCATGAAAGCTCTGTTTTAGATGACAAACCTCCTCATGAAAACACTGTGGTGGGAGATATTACGGCGAATTCTGACAACGAAATGCCTGAAGAAACAAGAACCGTCATCACCGCAACTCAGGCAATCTCAGACAACCACCCTCATCAAGAAAACACTGCCAGACAAAGTCCGGCGACCTCAGAGGATGAACCTCCTGCGGTGGAGCACAATCTGGTCAACTCAAACGACAAGCGACTTGGACAAACACTTGTAAGGAAACAATCGACAACTTCAGACGATAGTCTTCATCAAGACCAAACTGTCAGAGAAGATACGGCGACCTCGGGAGTCAAACCATACGAACAAAACCGTGTGAGGGAACAGCCGAGGACTTTAGACGATGATAATCTTGACCAAGAACGCACTGTCGGAGGATCTAAGGAAACCTTGGATGACAGACCACCTGAAGAAAGCAATGTCAGCATTGACCATTCGACTTCAGAAAACAAAACACACGAACAAAACCCTGTGAGGAAACAGCCGAGGACTCCTGACTTCGATAATCTTCACCAAGAACAAACCGTCGGAGAAACTCAGGCAACCTCGGATGACAAACCACCTAAACAAGATCCTGTGACGGAACAGCCGACGATTTCAGATAACGATAGCGTTCATCAAGAACAAACTGTAGGAGAAACTCAGGCATCCTCGAACGACAGACCAAATGAACAACATCCTGTGAGGGAACAGCCGACGATTTCAGATGACGATAACGTTCATCAAGAACAAACTGTCACAGAAACGCAGACAACATCTGATGACAGATCACCTGAAGAAAACATTGTGACGGAAAATCTGACCACCCAAGACAGAAAACCACACGAGCAAAGAGCTGAAAGGGAAGACCCTGTTACTTCTGACAACAGCAACAACCCTTATCAAGAACAGCAACCTGTGAGGGGAAATCAGGCCACCTCGGACGACAAAGGTCATGAGAAAAGCGTCGTCAGGGAAAAGCTGGCTGCTTTAGATGACGCCATATACCAAAACATTACGCAAGGGAGAGAAGAAGAAGAAAAGGAGGAGTGGTAGTGTTAATTACTTCCCCTGATCCACTCTATGGTTATTTATTGTTGTTGTTTTTGTTGTTATTGTTATTGTTGCTGCTGTTGATGTTGTTGATGTTGTTGATGTTGTTGATGTCGTTGATATTGTTGTTGATATTGTTGTTGATGTTGTAGATATTGTTGTTGATAATGTTGCTGATGTTGTTGATATTGTTGTTGATGTTGTTGATGCTGCTGTTGATGTTGTTGATGTTGTGGATGTTGTTGATATTGTTGTTGTTGTCGTATAGTTATGAATCATTATCCCTCTGAAGTATGAATTACCACTCTATGATCTATTTTTTGTGGTCAGCCGGATAGAGTATTAATTATTCCCCCTGATCTACGAATCACTCACCTTTACCCAATGAATATAATGGGTTTTGTGTGGTTGGTCGGATCTAATATAAATCATTCCAGTAAAAATCGGAGTTTGTGAATAGATTAAATGATTAAACAGCACATTGTCAATTGTAGCTATTTACATACACAGATTTTTACTCAAGTCTACATAGCTTTAGCAGGTCACCATTATTACTATTGTATAAATTATCTCCCCCTGATCTACGAGTTATTCCCCTTACTCCATAGAGTTTTTTGTGGTTAACTGGGTATTAATATAGTAGGAATTATTTCTTCCTGGGGCTGAATTAACAGACCATACTTTAACTGTTAGAACACTTTGGCACAACCTCATTGCAGTGAATTATACTCACAACATTGCATTAGTCATGTAATTTTGTATAGTATAAAATTGTGCCAAAGTGTGCTAACAGCTAACGTATAGTCTGTGAATACCAGCACAGATGTAGCTACACATTACCCCCTTATTTAATCTATGGCTTTGTTTGTGTGATTTGCTAGCAAAAACATGTAAACATAATGATATCATTAGACATTGCACACAATTGCTAAAAATGTTCTTATAGATTTATACCTCGAAAATGCACACAGTATTTATTGTTACAAGTTTAGCTTGTATAGTTAAATCATTTGCTCGTTCTATCGAGATCGAGAGATGAATATTCATGTTTTAAGTTTATGTATGTACCGTGGCTATATAAAAAAATAAATTATTATATCATAAACGATACGTTTAATAAACACTATGAGCATTATTGTTTCTTCTTTTGTTCGTACTCATGACCAGTTTACACAGTTTTATATTGAGTTCAGCACGTAACGGGGCACAAGCTTGTCTACAAATTGTAATGTACACATATCAGTTTTCAGCTCTGTATTCAGCACAGCACTTCAAACCACCAGTGTGGTGGTATTTGATATGGTGCAGATTTGGACATGTTTATTTGGGGACGTGAATTAAGCTTTTTGAGTGGTACTTTCGTGGCTTACGCAGTGGGCTCACCACCTGCTCGTCTCTGATTCCTGAGTCTTTCTAGCCATGCGTAAGGTGATTGGATTTACTTCCCTTTGTCATTTGCACCCTTCAGAGTTTGACATATGGCTGGCCCCTACACTGCTTTTTGCGGTATAAAGGGGAATCGATAAAAAACAAACAAACTTTTGTGGCTTATGGGAGGCGAGATGCCCGAGTGGTTAGGACAGCGGACTCTCATGGCGAAGGTCGTGGGTTCGAATCCTATACCAGTCGCTTCGTTGTTTTTCTTGGGCAACAAACTTTACTCCAATTGCTTCACTAGACCAAGGTATAGAAATGGGTACCAGCTTACAGTTGGGAAACTAATCTGCGATAGTCCAGCGTCCTATTCAGAAGAGTGACATATTGTAACTAAGCCCATTCACGCTATGGAAACCGGGATAAGCACCGACTTCATACGGCACATTGTTGGGGGGGGGGGGGGGGCATTGGCACAATGGTAAGTCA
>JARFNW010142968.1:0-10199 GCA_031763155.1 Dirona albolineata | reverse complement strand
TCTCTCTCTCTCTCTCTCTCTCTCTCTCTCTCTCTCTCTCTCTCTCTCTCTCTCTCTCTCTCTCTCTCTCTGTAAGAAATAAATTCAAGCCATTTTTATACTTATTTTCCCTTCATCTGTCTTCATAGGTGGGGCAGCAGACAGAGTGATTAACCAATTGTTGACAGAGATGGATGGAATGTCTGCAAAGAAAAATGTGTTTATTATTGGGGCAACCAACAGGCCTGACATCATTGATTCTGCCATCCTGCGTCCTGGCCGTTTGGATCAACTTATCTACATTCCTTTGCCAGATGATAAGTCTAGGATTCAGATCCTCAAGGCCAACCTTCGCAAATCTCCAATGTCTAGAGTGAGTATTGATATTATTGTCAATATGTCATGGAGAATTATTTTTTAAATGCTTGTGAACAGAGACAAAAAAAATTTGTTTCCTTCTCCAATTCCATCCCATTATATTGAAGTCCTTATTTCTATTAAGCCCAGTCACATGAATTCTGTATCTCAAGTTTTGTTGTATGAAGGAAATGTTTGTTTGTTTGTTATCTTTTCCCTTTAGAAACCTGATTAGACAGTGTTGGGACCAGCTCTGTGTCTGGCCGAGGACAGTGGACATGGCAGAAGGCATTGACGTGCAGACCTAGATACAAATGTATTCAGGTTGGGTGCAAGCCTGTGCCCCACTTGTACACATGGCCTGATACAGAGCTGGAAAGTCTTTGGATCGAGATTTTTATGGCAAGCAGAGGATCAGCCCACTGTGCATGAAGGAAATGTTAAGGAGACAAAAATGTTAGCCAACATTTGCAAGCAGTCATCTCTGCAGCATAATTCTTAATTGCAAAACTATAGTCACCATTTTTATTCTTTCTTTCGCTCTCTTCTCTCTCTTTTTCTCTCCTTCCAGTGAGGGGGGAAAAAGGTTTACACAATGTTTTCATATTTGTAATACAACCCTCTTCTTATTCCTACCCTTCATAAGTAGAACTCCAACCTGGACTAATTTTAACCATTTTGTGCCTTTTAAAAATAAAGAAAGGATAACATGGGCCATATCATCATATTTTCCTTCATTTTTAGGATGTGGACTTGGATTATCTTGCAAAGGTGACAAAGGGATTCAGTGGGGCTGATCTAACAGAAATCTGTCAACGTGCCTGTAAGCTGGCTATCAGACAGTCTATTGAAGCTGAAATTCGCAATGAGAAAGAAAGAGCCCAAAACCCAGATGCAGATATGGTCAGTTGTTTGTAACACATTGTATTTACTGATATTTATAGATTTCACATCACAAATGAAGTAGATGGTTGAACCATTTTTGTTTAGGTGATTAAAAAAAATAAAAAATTGCTTAAGTTAGTCCATTGAGTGCAATCATTTTATAGAATGGGGTGATGTATTAAGTAATGTTGTTTGTCTAAGTAACTACTAAATAAAAGACTTGGGAGGCTATTGATAGCCTTGAAAAAGATATGAAATATTGTTGCTCAAAGTGTTTGAATTACATGATATTTATGTATTATTTAATTGCTCCTTTCATTTACTGCATTTGCGTTTTGTAAGTGGTAAGCCTAGATTTAACACCCCTATATATCTTTCATATCTCTTATCGGATCTCAATGTCGTTAACATGCTGTTTTGGCTTGTTTTGTTGGGGTTAGTCTATTGATATAATCAATTGTTTCATTTTTTTAGGAAGTGGAAGAATTTGATCCTGTCCCAGAATTGACTCGTGCACATTTTGAGGAAGCCATGAAGTTTGCTCGAAGATCAGTCAGTGAGAACGACATTCGCAAATATGAAATGTTTGCTCAAACTTTGCAACAGAGCCGTGGTTTTGGTGGATTTAGGTTTGTGATTTTTTATATGACATTTCGTCTCTTTGCCATTGCCATATTCATTTGATTTTTTAAATGTATGCCACCTACTTGAGATACTTAAGCAAAAGTAAGAAACCATCAGAATTATTTCCTGTTCTTTATCGTCATCAGTGGGAAAAGCTAGATCCGATTAACTTTATGATGTGAATACCATTTAAGATACACCCACAAGATGTGCCAGGTTTGCACAAATTCAGCCAATGATAGTGGAAAACAATTTGATATATTGTCATTTCTCTGTTTTTATCATGCAAATGTAAAGAATACCATTGATTATTAACGCATAACTTCTGTCTTTGTCCTTTGATGTATCCCTTTGTTTTGTTTATTAACGTCTGTAAATTGATTTTCTGTTTTACATTTTTTCCTATTCTCACCAGGTTCCCAGGTGCCGCCGGTCAGACTCCTTCAGGTGGAAGTGGCCAAGGTGGAAACTTTGGTGCTGACGATGCTGATGAGGATCTCTATGGTTAAGAATTTGGCTCTTTGTTGTTTTTCAAAAATGTCTCTCCATCTTTTTAATGTTGTGACAGACAATTTGTAATGCGTCAAGAATAATGACATTGCTGTATTTTGTATAAAAGAAAAGTGAATATTTGTATGAATGGGGTTTTCATTTAATTCTTTTTTGGTTTGTTTTGGATATTATTTTTTTTAAAAGGACTTAATTTATTTCATGACGGTGTGACAGTGATGATGCATTGCATTCAGCAATATTATGTCAGTCGTATACTTCATATTATTATTAACCAAGTCATCTCCATGCGTAGTTCGGATACAAAAGACAACATATTTTGCGTAAGATCTCTAGTTCTCGAAGGATTGGGCCTGCAACTAGAATTTTGCCTTTTTGTTGAGCATGAAACATCTTACACAATCTGCAGACTTTTTAACATTAAAAGTTTCATGATAATTTTTTTTTCCACAAGATTTATGTTGTGCTGTCAGTCTGTTTCGTTTACATTTTGGAATAAAGTAGAAATTGATTTGTTTTTAACATTTCTGTATTTCTGAAGAACAGGTGAATTATTTCAAATTCTCATGTTTTCAACTGCACCACATCACAGATGTATTGAGAAATTACATTTTCATTGTTACAATTAAACTTTTTTGAAATTATGAAACTTCTTGACTTCTATTAATTTTTCTGATGTCGTAGTGTTCCTCATTTACTTACTTTTATCAGGTATGGGGCTAGCATCAAGATGCTCTTACCCTGACACCGCCTCTCTCTCCTTCCCTCCCTCTTCAATGTTAATTATATATTCAGTTTGTACAGATTTAGCTTCGTGAACAAAAAAGCATTAATTTTTTCCACAAGGGCACTTTTCATAAGGTAATATTTTGGGAAAAAAATAAAAAAGACCAAAATAACACAAGCGTCGGCCACACCACAGTGCAGCAATGTTGTGGGCAATAGGAGTTTAATTTGTTTGCCCAGGGAAAAAACAAAACAATGTGAAATAAAAGCCAAGACTCAAAACCGCTTATCATCGGCATGGTTAGTGGCTACCGCACCTCTGGTTGTGTTACTGATTTTTGGTTCCTAATGTCAGTACTGCACCAAGACAAATCTGATGAATCAGTTTCGTCGCAGACAACTTCCACTTGAGCCCTACTGCATTAAGACACAAATGTCTTAAGACTTGGATTTCACGTTTCCCATCGACAGAATTTGCTTGTTTGTGAGCTGTTTTCCAGCAGAAAAAAAAAGATTTTTGACTCATCCAATTGTCATTCTGCGATTGTTAAAAGTAAAAGGGCAATTTTTAGTCTATAGAGATACTATCCGCATAATTTTTTTGGTTATTATAGCTATAATCAAATTATGTTTACTGGTAGATGTGTGTTTGGGTTGAACACTGCAGTATATGTGAGTGGGGGCAACACAACAGTTCTGTCTTGGTGCAGTAGGTTACTTTATTGACTTGACGGCTCAAATCAGTCTTAAGACGCTTTTGTCATGCTCAGGTAGTGACTGGTCACAACTTTTCAAGACAAAACTTGTTTTTAAAGTGCGGTAGGCTCCGTTAAAATCCTGTTCTAAACTCCCTAAAAAACAGACCTGAGACTGTTTTATCTGGGTGCGGTACAAGCCTTCCTCCTCAAATCAGTTAAGACAATTTTGTCAGGCTCGGTTTGTGACCGGTCACAACTTTTCAAGACAAAACTTTTTTAATTGTGCAGTAGGCTTTGTTAAATCCCTACAAAACAGACTGTTTTGTCAAGGTGCGGTACTAGCCTAATACTAATAACTAAAGGGTTGCATTACATTTTAATTTTACAGATCAATTATTGTTTGATAGAACACTTCTGCACAATTAACCATACCATTGTTGCATAGTTAGGTGTGCAAGACTGCAGTATTCATCAAATGCAGATCTTGGATTGGATTTGGATGAATCAAGAAGCGTTGGCTATATTTTCTCTTTTTTGTCTAGCATCTATACTGTTTGGATGCTCTAGAGTAAATGTCAAGTTATGCATTGCACACACTCACGTCAATTTGACATTCTAAATTTGTGAATAGATGGCAAAGTGGTCTCGTAGTCTGTGTTCCACCAGACACCAAATTTGATCCCCAGCAAGATAAGTTTTCTGATGAAATATCAGTTCAGCTGATGGGAAATTTACAAATGGTGCCAAGTTGGTCATTGGAAACGTGTCTCCTCGTCGGAACATAAGCCTTCTCAGATGAGATGAAAAACAGGTCCTGTGACTTCACTAGGCACCTAAAAGAATCCACAGCAGTTGTAAAATCGTTGAATTGGCAAAATTGAAATACTACCCAATAGACAGTACCCTGCTTGTTATCGATTCTTGAGCCAAGGAGCTTACAATTACAGTTCTATGTTCTTTCATAAAGCTGGCAACACTGTCGTGCAGTGTAAGTAAAAGGAAATGGATAGTTATGCAAGTTTCATGAATTTAGTGTATACATATTTAATTGGTGATCCACTCTGCACTTTATTCGCATAGAACTAAAAACACATTGACTGTGCATAGTAATTTTTTATTTTTTTATTTGGGCCACAGGTATTAGCATGTTTTGGCAAAGCAGTTTTTTTGCACAGCATGTTGTTGATCCAGCCACAACTGTTGAATTTGTTCATGACTGAGCAGCGCTGATCAACCACAGACAAGAAAAGTTACACCCCTTCTTCATTGATTCCAGATATCTGCTTCAACCTTTCTTAACAAAGTAGCCCTTGCAAGAATTAGACTTTAGTTAGATAGAAGCCTGATGGGAGGGGGGAGAAAAAGTACATAAAAATATTTGCCACAACCTTATCCTTGGACAAGAAAGATAGCTATTATCTGATCTTTGAAATATACCCCAACTACACAAAGTTTGGAAAAAATACAGCAATTTATTGTCTGTATTCCCATTCAAGTACAAGCTCACAGACTTATCATTTATTCCATCCCGCAAGCCGGGTCATTCAATGTCCTCAACTTCGGTGGGGAGCACACAGTAGAGTAGTGCATCATACTAGCTAGCATACTGACGAACATTTTGTCCTAGCAGGGTGCCATGGTCCAAAGTTTTCATGTGACTATGCATACCACAGGCATCATGTTACAATTATAGGAATTAATTGAATTTTGTTGCCTACCTATAGAAACTATGCATACAATGCAACACAAACATAAAAGAAATGTATTTTTTTTAACAGTAACTTTTAATGACATTTGAACATTTTTCTTTTCTTTTTTTTTTTCTTCTTCATTAAAGATATTCACACATTCCTTTCTCTCCATCAAGACTTAGCAAGTTGTAGTATCACAGTCATGCTTGAACACAAGTGGTGAAGGTGTAAGGGTGGAAATGGACAATGCTGCCAGCAAGGGCTAGGCATTGAGTATTGTGTGATGAAAATACCCGTCAAAATGGAAAGTTAGGTCAGGTCAACAAAGTCAACAATGATGCATATTTACACGGTTACATAGAATCTACTTTGGCCCATGTGTCTGATGAGGTATTAGATGAACTTAAATGCAAAGGCTACCTAGAGCAATATACTTTCCAATCGGACCGTACCAGCATTTTTTTTTCTTTTCTCCGATTATCAGCATAAAGTCACTGATTTCTCCTAAGGTTATTTTATACCTTTT
Source organism: Dirona albolineata (assembly GCA_031763155.1). Taxonomy (NCBI): domain Eukaryota; kingdom Metazoa; phylum Mollusca; class Gastropoda; order Nudibranchia; family Dironidae; genus Dirona; species Dirona albolineata. Next base: position 4,203 of record JARFNW010142968.1, on the reverse strand, counting down.
CTTTTCGCTTTAATAATATCTTCCCTAACACTATACATATTTTCACTTTCATAAAAGCAGTATTACTTGCATCCTATATATACATATCTCCCTCACTGCTTGTCGTTTTCCTATACCTCTATCTCTTGAATTTTTATCTCGATTTTTTAAACCTCAGGAATACACCCTCCTATCTTCTCTTTCTTGCTCCATTCCCTCTCTTTTTGTTTGTCTAGAATTAGTAATAACTCAAGCCGAAGGATAGGAAATTCTGAATTCTATTTTTTGTTAATTAACCAGAAGCTAAGATAGGCCCACCTTGCCTTAAATTTAGAAATATTGGCAAAATTAGGAAGTCCTATGATGAAAAAGCATCTACGACAAGATTGGTGATTCTTTGTTCATGACCATTAGGCTTGATTATTGCAACTTATTGTTGTTACTGTTGGGTTGCATCAAAGCGGTAAGACATGTACATTTATTTTTTTTTAAATTGTACTGTTGCACTTTGTGTGCTAGCGTTAAATTTGCATAACCCTTATCAGTTTTCATCCTAGTCCATATATCCAGAATATTTGTTTGAAAAAATAAATTTTGTTATGGATTTCTCATTTCAAGAGTATCTTGAAAATATTGTCGGAAAGTGAAAGTTACACTTAATTGTACACGAACGGATACAATTAATACAGAAATACTTTCAACTATCCACAACCAGTATTATCACACACTTGATCACTTACCTGAACTAAGTACTAATATCATCATTTTCACAATAAAAGACTACGAACTATACTTTTATCATCACTACTTATTATTATTATCCCCAATTGCGTTGACAGCTGATTTTATGTTTTGCCTACTGCAATGACCCATTTTGGGTAGGTACAACATAAGCCAATAAGTTCATCTAGCCTCAACACATTTCACTGTAAAGTCAATATTGTTTGCATGCAGTGATTCAATTAAGTATTTGTCCAGAACAAAAATAGACCATCCAATTGGGACTGCTTTACCTCCACAGCAATCCATTTTCTCCTTCAAACCTTCACCTTCAGGCTTTCCAAAGTGGTCAGGATTTATATGCTTCTCATCAGTGACTATATTTATTTATTTTTCATAATTGATATATTCATAATTTATTTAGAAGATTGATTAAAAAGGAACATTTAAAATCTTTTCCATTAAATTCTCCGTCACTGTTCACCGAAGCATATACATTCTAAACCACCCAGAAGCCTGTGTCAGCTGACTCTCAAGTAGATACCTTTTAAAAAAAGTCTCAGGACTTCCCCAAATAAAGATTTAGCACCCTTTCACTTTTCCTATATAACTCATAGGGATAAGATAAAATAAATAACTCTATAGAAGACCATATACATTTTTCTATCCATGCCTTTCTTCTATAAGTTGTTATGTACTTATAACACAAGTGACAAAATAAATCTATAAAATGGATAAGGCGTAGACAACCTCCATGTGAAATGAGTAACTCATCACTTGATCTGTATCTCAAATCGAGAACCACTTCAACATAACTGATGTTGTACAGTGCTAAAGGAAGCGTTATCTTTTCTTCAACTCAAATTCCTATATTTCCACTATAAAATCACAGCAATGCCCGAGTGAAGATCATTGTGATGCACTTGTCTGGCCCAATGTTTGTTTATGCTGAGAACACATCCACAAGAGAAATTCTCAAAACTGAAGTTCGATTTCTGATCCTTTTTACAAATGGAATTCAATCAACAGAATAAGTCATGAGTATTTGAAAATGCATACAGACTTCTAGAACCATCACATAGAATACAATTAAATGCAATAAAGGGCATCACTACAATCTTTCATTCACTTACTTATTTCTGTCAGTAAGCAAAATAAAAAAAATCCTGATCAGCTCCTTCTTTGGCTTCAAAAGGAGTGGTAATGCAATGGCAATAAAATTCCCTCCACTTTTAATTAATGTTAGTGTCGGCTCTTTAAGTTTAAGTCATAATTATCCATAATGTCAAAACAATATTTTAATTTGTTTGTTTTACCAAGAATGGATTCTTCCGATACATCACAACGAAATCTTTTTTTTTTTTACATAGGGTGGTGCATTTACTACTGAACATTTTAACAAAACAGGGTGTCCAAAAAATTATTGTTACAACTTCAAATGTGAATTTTATATAGCAATTTGTTGTTAAGTTTGCTTTAAGTTGAGTTGTGATGTTTGACATAGTGCAATAAATGATAAAAAAAGGTATCTTCCAGCTTGTATACTGGGTACCTTTCTCTGATATGGCATGGATACAAAAAGGAAAAAGTCCTGTTGTATGGAATGGGTTATTAAAATCACAACCAAGATTAAGAAATCTATTCTATGGATCAACCACACTATCCATACCAGGTTGGTATCAATTTTAATAATTCAAACTGGAAATATAAGGAATAATAGAAGTAAGCATGGAAAAGCTCTGCGCAAGACCATATTAATTTTTCTAGGGTTGTCTTTTAAATGACTTGCTTAGATATTTTCAAATTTCATAATTAGTGAATTCATAGGGAAAATAATTAATTCATCCAGGAGACATTTAATTGAAGTCAACATCATGAGTTAGTTATTATCCCATTCAACCACTTGAAGTTGTAAAAATAATTTTCAGACACCCTGTTACTGTTAATATCATCACATTCAATATTTGATCATGTAAGTAACAACAAATTAAACTTTTGAAAAGCAAATGAAATAGGCAACTCTTAAAAAATTTTAAAACATAAAGTTGTTGCCAGGAAATAATGGCTAATCATTGATATCTGTACTCTCTAAAAAAATAAAAATGCAACCCATTTATATGGTGAAACCAATGAAGTCTCAATCTGCGATTCATACAAGAATAAAAAAGCACAGAGGGCAGAACTGTTCTTGAGTGAATTTCCAACACATCTTTACATTTAGAATTGAAATGATTAATTTGGGCCATGACTTGAGACAAATGAAATGAATCTCTCTCCTGGGTAAGGGTCTCTAGTCCCAGTCCTCGTCGTCATTACCACCTGCCCCAGTGCCAGCAGCCCAGTTGTCTCCTCCTCCACCTGCATCAAAACGGCCACCACCGCCTCCTCCATTTGTTTTCTGAAGGCAACATAAATCACAAAATGTTGAACTTAAGAAAACTTTCAACATTATAAACTTCTATCAAGATATACATGAAATATATTATGGTGCAAGAAATATAGGGAAATGTCAATGCTTTTCTTGTAAGTGATAGAAGTATGGTGCTCAACCCTTACATCTGTTCTTTACTTCCCTCTTTCCCTTCTCCAACCTGACTTGTTCACTCCACCCTCACATCTCCATCTCTAACCAGGAGGTAGCCAATAAATCATATGCAATAATAAAAAATTTATACTATTAATTTTGGTGCACTGCAAAATCAAAAAAATTGAGCAGAGCATAAAGTTAACTTGATTTGAAATAGTAACAAGTTGGAAAAAATCTATAAAAGCATGCTAACTTGAAACAAATTGTTTTTCACTTTTCTGTGTCCTAAAAATAATTAGGCCCCACCAGACTAAATCATATTCCATAGAATTAAATGCACTATACCCATAGAATACCATAAAGATGAATACAAACAATGAAAAGAAAAACATGGGCATCATCAATCAGTAGTGTCTATAGCAGGGGACTTACCCTTTCTCCACGTCGAATGTCCTTCCCACCAAACCTGCCTCCAAAGCTTCCAGCGTCTCCAACACCCATTCCACTGGCATGATCATTCAACCATTCCGGTACATTCTGTTTTGCCTTTGAACAGAAAGAGATGACTATAAAAATTGTTTCAAAAAGATGACATAGTGCTTCCAGTCTTGCAGTATGACGAAAGTTCCATATACAGTGAATGTGATACATTCCAAAACAATTTAAAATATTATTTTTTTTCCCGCCATCAAAAGTTAATTGACTTGTATTCTAGTATGTCACCAATTCAACAACAAAAAATGCAATAAAATAAAAAAAGGAAAAATACAAGCAAGATCTCATTCAAAATTTACTTTGTAGAAAAAAAATAATTTCAAAATCAGCCATTGCTTTAGTAATTGGATACGGCAATGCATGCCTGTGGGTGTAAATATACTCTGCAACTTCCTGTGACTCCTGCAATTGTGTCTCACCTTGCCGCGGTGGAGGGGCTTGCGCGGTCTAAGGATTTCTAAGGCTATATTAAACAGGTTCAA
>JARFNW010142957.1:0-10199 GCA_031763155.1 Dirona albolineata | reverse complement strand
ACGAATGTGGCGCGCTAATGAGAGTGCGCATGCGTAAAGGGTAAATAAAAAGTCGGAATACCTAGTGGTTTGGTTCGCGGGTTTACCCAAAATGGGTCACCTGTATATCCCAAACCGGCATGTAGGATATATGAGTGACCCGGTCACCTGTTTATACACTTCCTACAATAAAATAGTCAAATTGCCTGTAATTGTACATGATTCATACACATTGGACTATCATATAAAAAACAAGGTTCTCACACAATTCTAAAATTTCTGTTCCCTGATGGAGGTGGTGGTGGTAGTAGTAGTGGAGGTGGTGGCAGTGGTAGTTTCCATATAATTGTGGTGGTGGTAATGGTGGGGCTGATTTTGGTGTTGATTGTAGTTGTAGAATTGGTGGTTGTGTTGGTATCAGTGGTGGTTTTAGTGGTGAACAAGATGTTGTTGGTGTGTCTGTGGTAATTGAGGTGTTGGTGATTGTGTGAGTGATGTTGCAGTGGTTGTGATATTTATGGTTATGGTGGATGTGGTAGTAATTGTGGTATTAGTGGTGATGGTAGTCAATGTGGTGGTAGTGGTGATGATGGTTGTTACTGTTATGGTGGAAGTAATTGTAGTGGTGGTGATGGTAGTTGTGACAGCAACAGTAACAGTAGTTGAGGTAATGGTAGGGAGGGATTGTGGTTGTGGCAGTGGAAGTTATGATTGTGGCTTTGGTGATGTAGTTGTGGCAGACCTGCCACACCCTTGAATTTTTTTTTTAAATCTGTGTTATTCTGATAAAAACCAACAGATAGCCATAGCTATCTCCTCTACCAATCTTCGCATCCCGCAAAGTGCAAAGATTCCATTCCTTTCTCCCAATTGATCCGTTTGCGCTGACTCTGTTGTGACGATGATGATTTTATCATCCAGCGGGGCCACCTGCTAGACTTTTTCCGAGCGCTCCAGTACCCCGAACACGTACTTCAGAAGGCTGTGTCGAAAATGATCCTAGTTACAAGGGAATCCATTAGAACCCCACGTAACCAGAACCGACCCAAATCCCGCTCAGATCGTTCCATCATTGTTCTGACCAGCCATCCGCACACCAATATAGTAAAACGGATTTTACTCAGGAATTTTACTATCCTGCAGAGTGACGATGAGACCAGAGAGGTTTTTTCCACGCCCCCGGTTGATTGCCTATCGTCATGACCACACTCTCTCTCTCCCCCTCCGTCTCTCTCTCTCTCGTTCACCTACTGTGATTTGTAGTAGTAGTATCTTACATTTTCGAAGTATTTCTATTTCTATCTCTATGTAATATAATATATATATATTCTACTTTTCTTTTTAATTGTTTTTTGTTTTTAATTTTTATTATTAATTCTTTATTCTTCTCCTACTCTGTTGCTGGATTTTATTGAGATTTTTCGTTTTTTGTATTATTTAGTTTTTATTAATTATTATGTATTATTATTATATTATTATATATATAGGATATATATTTATTTTCTCTTCACTTTCTTTAGCACTTCTTTCGCTAGTTGGTTTGTATTTCCTTTTATTTGTACCCCGGCCCCCCTCGCCTCACATCTCCCGCCACTTTGGGCTAGCAAAGTCTACGCGACGACCTTGGATGACGACACCAAACGTGACGTGTGCCCACGTGATCCTCCCTCCCCTTCTCTCTCTCCTCTTGGAGCTTTATTTCTTATTTTTGACTTTCAGTCTCAGTTGGTCGCCCGACCGCACAGACTATATCTTTCTGACTTTTTGAGCCATTGTGTTTTGTGTTTTTTGTAGTTCGTTTGTTTGCTGATGAAGGGGAGACCCGAAACGTTCATTTGTTTTGTTACTTGTCTTGATTTGAAGCTATACCATTTACCCTTGTTTTTTTGTAGGTACTTAAAATCTAATGTATTTTAGATCAACCTTGCCTTTGTATTCCATGTAATTGAATAGAAAAAATTAAACTGAAAAAAAGTTTTGAGATATTAATTAATTTGAATGGAAAAATAATGGTCTAAATATTTTCAATAAGACAGACATTGTATCGAAAATGAAAATAATCTCACATATCGCCCAGTAAGAAATATTGACAACCGGAAATTACAACTGCATCTTCCAAAAAAAGTATTGCCGGCAGATAATCAATTCTTCACATCAAACTTCCGTGTTCTCAGATATTTCCCTAAAATTCCATTTTCCCTGATATTTTTTGTTGTTCTCTTATTTCCCTAATTTTCCCTGACGTGTGGGAGCCCTGAAAATATGATGGATCTTAATTGTGAAATACAATGAAATATAGCAGGTTTCCTGATGCAGAAGTAAGTGTAGTTTTGTGCGACAACTACATATCACGGGCCCCGCCCAAGCGAAGAGTAGCCTACTATACTCTTGACATTACTGAACGATCAGGGGCCACTTTTAATTCTGCTGTATCAAAATAATTTGATTAATGATTGGTCGAGTTTTCATTTTCAATTACAAAAAGTCTGAAATCAGTCCATCGCTAGCCAGGTTATTTTGATGTGTACATGTCTTTTCCAATTAACAGCGCTCAGAAATAAAAACAATGTAATGATTGCACAATACTCAATTCAATATCGCAAAGAGTACGTATTCCGTGGATCATGAATGCTCACAGAAGTGTTTTGATTGAAAACCAATCGCGTTAAAATACAGATATTTTAGATTGAAACTACTATTTTCAGCAAGCAACATATGGCAACTTATTATAGGCAAAAAAAAAGACGGAATAAAATAGTTCAGGCCTCAGTGTGATGAAATAAAATTTTAAAAAAATAAGTGAGGGATTGAAATACAAATTATTATAATTTATAAGAAGTCACTCCATTTTAAAAGAATAAATTTCTCGAGTTTCACAGTTATGAGACCAATCTGACAATCCGGTAAATTTTCTATTTCGAAATCATGATAAACAAAAAATACTGTATCGAGAATTGAAAACCTACGATATTATGATGAAGTAAAGAAGTAAATATGAGGTATCGATTAAAAGCAATATGTTTTCAATTTCGAGTGTCTATGTTATCTCTTGAAATTAAAGAATACAAGTTTACAAACAAGATCGGCATTTGCAACACAAACAAAAATTCAAATAAACTGACGTACTAAATACGATTTAATCAAAACGTTTGGCAGCTATGATAAATAACAATTAGAATATTACTAATAATTTCATAAATGGAATAAAAAAGGAGATGGGAAGAAGCAAAATGAAGTCAAAAGTTTTATAATAAACCATCACATCATAAAACTTCCAAGAATCCATTTACCTTTTGTTGCTGTATTTGTTTGGAAAGAAGCTCTTGCTTTTTTATATCTAGTTCAGCTTGCTTCACAGTTGCTATCTGAAAAAAACGAAATCATTGAGGAAAATATAAGGGTTACCAATCGTAATAATCATATCTAAATCACTTTTATCGCACTAGAATCCACTTCTCAAAATGCTCTAAAGGCATATTTAAAAACATAGAATAAATAGTTGAAGTTCGGAAATATAAAATATTAGGCGTAACAGAAACAAAGAAGCAAGGTCAGGGAGTAGACAATCTAGGTAGTCACACTCTCATATACTCCGGCGTTAATACAAATGCAAGAGCTAGGGCAGGAGTAGCATTATTACTAACTAAAAATATTTACAAAACGTGATTTTAATTTTGTTAGTGAACGCTGCCTTGAAGTGAATGAGCAATTTAAAAATAAAACTGTAAAATATAATTGTAGCATATGGTCCTAATGACGATGCAGCTGAAGATAGGGATGACTTTTACCAACAGCTCCAAACAATAATAATAGACAACATAAAACCAAATCACGCCACAAATGCACCATCTAACTACTACGTCTGCAACAACTGTGGTAGAGACTGCCATGCAAGAATCGAGCTAATAAGTCACTCACGATGCTGTCTTCAGCAAGGCCAACAACGATCCTTTCAGAGCAAAACCTACCATCTCTCGAGATGGACGACGACGACGACGACGCCACCACCACTACTACTACTACTACTACTACTACTAAAACCAAATTAAGACACAGTGATTCTAAAGGACCTCAATGCAAGGGAACTATTTTGGTGAAAATGTAATGACCCCGAATGGCGAAATGCTTCTAGACTTCTGCGTCCGTAATAACCTTAAAATTGCAAATACATTTTCCTGTATAAAAACATAAATGGACAAGAGTATCAGAAGATAAACACAGTTATCACGTCATTACCACGTTATCCATCATATTACCCTGCTAGTTTTCAAATAAAGTAACAGACAATAAGAAGATATAAAATCTATTACGTAAAAGACAAGAATATGGTGAGCAATGATGTCTAAAAATAGACATTTTAGTATTAAGGAAATATAGAAGTCAAGCGGTTTAATACATTCATTACAAAAAAGTTAAGCCAAACTTTTTTTCTTTTTTTACATCATAAGAAAGTCTTAATATTCTTCCTTCGTTCACATGAACCATTTGGGTGATTAACTCATGCATTTACTCTCTAGGCACGCTCGCCGGTCATAAATCGTAGAGGGCAGCGAGTGCTACTTTCCACCGGCCTGTTGTAAATAACAAGAACACTCGTCCGCTCTGATATCCTTATCGGATCTTCATCAGTACCCTTTATTATTCATACTAGGATGTTAAGAATAGGCGAACGGAAGAAAATTTGTTCTAAACACTGCATGCAGTATACACACGTCGTGAATGTTTAATGCTACATGTTTAAATAATAATAATGTGAACAGAATTACTTACAAACTATGCACACATGAGCGCACACGCACGAGCAAACACACACACGTTATTGTTACATTACATCAATATTAGTTATAAACCATGATAATATATGAGAAGATCATATTGTTAGTTTTTGTGTTCACTCATCGGAGGTCGCTTTGATTCGGGTACTAATGATTTTAACTCTGGAGCAAGTTGGAGACAGCGTGCCTCCATTATTGCTTCTAGATTAGTTGTTTTCCTTCCTTTTTGATTCCTAACGTTCACCTCTCGATATTAGCTAATGATGCATGAATCATCTCACCGCCTTGTTCGCCCAAGAGGCCTAGACTAGACCAAAACCTCACTTATTAATAAAAGGCAAACAAGTGGTGTTCTAAAATGTGAATTTTTGGTGTTGCTTTGCAGGGGTGCAATGTTCTAAACAGTGTTGTGTAAGCTTTTATCTTCGTGTTGATGGCTGCATGTTCTGATTGTTCAATGTTGTGTGTGTGAGAGATATGTCTGTGTATTACAGCAAAATGTTCATTCGGTGAGTAAATTTTGTTTTGATTACATTTATTTCTGACTGTGTCAGCTTCATTGTGCATGAATGAGCGGCTGTGATAGACTTATGGTGTGGTGCCATGACCATCAAGTATTTCATCTAGACTAACAGTAACAGGACCATCACGGAGTGACAGAGGAGGAATTTCAAGTTGCTCAATTTCATCCGTAGAGTTGTTTAATCTAATTTCATAGTTTGCGCGTGCGTCGTCATTCTCGCCAAAAACAACACACCCTTCCAACATTATGTCAGGTTTGTCAGGTTTAAAGTTTTTGCATAAACGCTTTTTCCATTTAAAAAAAATGGATGTCAAGCTTCTCTCACTGCATGCCCGACAGAGTTTGCCGACACACGATTTGTGGCACTCATAAATATGATCCATTTGAAAATAGGATCTAAAGAGTTACTTATAAATGATAAAAATGAAATGATGGAATGAAACAAACAAAATAAGCTTGCAAACAGCTAAGCTATTAACAGGTGCAAATCACATATTTCACTACGGAGCGTGTAAAAAACAGGTTAATCAACGTACAGTTTCGTAAAATACAATCTCCCCCCTTTTAAAAGTCACAAAATAAGTACAAACTGTTGAAAATCGTGGTATAGTTTTTGTGTAAATAATTTTTTTAATAAATTGAACATGTTGCTGACCAAGCTGGCACTGGCAAAGAGCACTTCTCTAAAACTATCAGGCACAGAGAAAAATGGAAAACTGAGGATCGCGCAGGTAATACGGGGAACCCCCTCGGTCGGACCCTTTGACCGAGGTTAATGGCTTTTACGGTCACGCGCTAATTCAAACTAAGTGCGACGATTTAAAGAGAAACTGAGACGCCGCGAAAAGTGATGTAGAAAAGGGTCAATAAATGTCTATGAATGTTCTTGTAAATAATTCAGTTTTTAGTGGTTTTTAAAAGACGTGTTATCAAAGCTTTTAATTTTGATAGGAAGCTCATTCCATTATGACATATAGCTTTTACCAAATAGTTTTACAAGATTCTATCTTTAATAACATAAATATGTAAGTCTTGCAACGTACTTTAATCAAACTTCATTTAAATAATTTCTCTTAGATTTAGATGCTCACCACTTTTGAAAACGGTTTATCAATAAAATATAGGACAGAAAAGATTAAATGTGTGGTAAAGAAATATTCTTCAAACTTTAATATACTGACCTGACCACCTTTAAAAACGCACCACTAAAAAAATCAAATATTTTGAAAACCTGAAATGCTATTTCGCCCGTGGTTACCCCACGTGGCACCCATGTTGTGAGTCTTTACTCACTGCGTTTTCACTGTGTTCTATGCATAAACTAGATCAGTACGTCAGCAGCCATTAAAATCATGTTTTTACTGTGTGCAATAAAATGAGTTGATAAAAACCTCTAATTTTTTGCACACATCATCTGTAATGTACTCCAGGTTGAAAACTTGTCTTTTTATTTAGTTGCATATCAAATTAACACGAAAACACAATGTCTATTTTAAATGATGACCGGCATAATTCTACCATTCAGATATTTCATTAAGATAAGTTGCTAGGATCAGGGGTCTCAATTCAAAATGTTGAAAACCACTGAAATTTCGCGGACATGCGATTTTGAAAAGGCATAACAACATCAGTAGTAATTAAATACTTTGAATATGTAATAGACTGTCATAGAGTATTTGGCCAGATCAAAATATAAATGTGGTAGCATCAGTCTGAATCTTTTTTTTTTTTCACTGTATGCAGGGAATTTCTGTGAAACTGAAACAAAATTATGTTTCACCACCAAAGATCCACACATATTGTGATTTGATTATTTCAGCTGCATTTCTGATAGCGCACAGGCACATCAGTAGTAACTGCTCAAACTTAAAAGGTGGATACAGACACACTTTATTTTTTTTACTTTGCACCCTATCAAAATATAAAGAAAAGAAAAAAGTCTCTTCTAACATCTCTGCTAACATTAGGCCTATAAGAGAAGAAATTAAACGTGTGATATCAATCTAGAAAAAAATCACGTAATCATGGCTGAAGATCGCCTTAGACTAAGACAAGTCCTGTGTTCCTCATCATGAGGCTCGTGTGTCTAGGCAAGACCACATGCGAGTGAGGCATAATAAATTCAGAATATCTGCGACTCATTGTCATTAGCAATGTTCATAACCACTGACGCTGAATTTAGGAAACAGTCTACAAGCAGCCATTGGTTACTAATTGAAATTGCCGGTAGCGGGTGTTAAAAATAGGATGAAAACATGCAAAAGAGAAAACGAAAGTAAACAAAACCACATCACGAAACGGCATTTCTGAGGTCGAATTGTAAATTCCATGACACAGAATTTTGGTTAACTTCGGACAGAGTTACAATTTCAAATGCTACTACTGCGGCAGATGAACCCCGGAGACGGCCGACAAGATTAAGGAGAAAATGCTGCTACATACTGACATAAAATTTGTCAGCAGAAAAGCAAAATGACTGGCGATACCACTAACTTAACTAATTAATACTGTGGATGTGTCCAACGAGTATCAATAACTAGAGGGTCTAGACTATTTCAATAGATGATCGTACGAATTGTATTCATACGTGTGTGTGATACCAACGGATCACGAGTACTTCACATTTTTATAAACAAAATACTGTAAACTTAAAAAACAATAATTTAAGTGACAAAACAAAACGAACTAGTTCCACCCTCGGACTGCTCGAGTTTGCTCTGCTGAAAATGTATTTTTCCGCGGATCCAAGCGGGTGGATTGTCGGAGGCCCACGGAAATTGCCCAAAACCACAAATTATTTTCCACATCTTCTCCTGACCCCAAGATGTTTTTCTTTAAATTCCTGACCTTTTCCCGACCGGGAAAAGACATATGAAAATTCCCGACCTTTTCCCTGAATAATACATCTTTATTGTCTGATGTGGCAATTCGTCATTTAGTAACATCAAGTCAATACATTGAACAAATAAAATGAAAGTCACTACTTCATCCACCTGCACACATTCCCATTGGGGCAAACACACCCCTACATCCTACCACAAAGTGATACTATTCTATATCAATCAACAGGAGGTGAGATGGCAGAGTGGTTAGGACAGCAGACAACTCTCAGGGTGAAAGTCATGGATTCAAAGTCTATCAATCCCAGTTACCCCCTTGCTGTTCTTGGGCAAGAAACTTTTACTCCAATTGCCTCACTCCGCCCAGGTGTAGAAATAGGTACCAGCTTAGGTACAGCTGAGTAATAATCTGTGATAGACCAGCTTCCTATTCAGAAGGGTGGCATATTGCGTTTCATGCCACAGAAATCGTGATAAGCACTATGGACTCAGTTAATGACTTTTATACACATCAATCAACCCCCAAGACACAGCCCACTCCCTCCTCAACCAGACACTCACCTCTTTGGGCAAGAGTGAGATGAAATCCCTCTGGAACTGTGGCTCTATCACCTGCATCATGCGTCTGACTTGGGGCGGGTCACAGTGGTTGATGAGTTCCTCCACGGCCATCATACGCTCCGCATTGCCCCATTCCTGCCACGGGGGAAGGACACAGACATGATACGTTTAGTCAAGATGGAAGAGGAAACAGTCACATGTGGGAGTAAGGGGGGGGGGGGGGGGGGGGTGATGACCGGCAACATCATCAATTGATAAAACCTTTATCAATTTCATGGAATATACTTAAAAGATAAAAAACTTTCTTGATGAATAATTCATCAAATGAGATGAAAACAAAGTGTTATTATCACCGTCACTATCATTGGGATATAATCATCATAAATTACCAAAATAACACACACCTTAAAAGTTTTCAACCAGTCGTCCATTTTGGGAGGGGGGTTTTCCTTGGATGGAATCTTGCCCCTGGACATCTGTGTCAGTCTCCATCTGGGCAACTTGGACAGTCTGGAACTACACACGTGGGAACAGCTGCAAGGGACAGGTCAAAATGGACAGAGGTTAAAGGTCAGGGAACACTGGCACTAGGGAGCTTCAATATATTGTACCTATGGAACTTTCAAACTCAACTGATCCCAATTAAACGTTTAAAAAAATAAATATAACCAATTTCCAAATCCCTCAGTACTACAACAAATAACAAATGACTATTCTGGTACAAATACAAATGCATAGAGTTAGAGAGGAAAATCAAACAAGAGATATTTACCTCCCCAAATTGATCCGGAGTTTCTTGCCAGGCGATATATCCTCATCTGACACATCCTCCTCTTTGTCTTCTGAACGACTGCTTGCACCACAAGACGATTTTCGTTTCAAAGTCTGTCAGAATAAAATAGAATATGATAGGCCTGTAATTCACAAGTCACCCTCAAGGAGGGAGGACCACAACAGTTGATGAATGGACAAGAGGCAAACATGACACCTTTAATCCCAAACTTGTACCATTGCTCATTCAATTCAATACAAATCCAAACTCATTGATCAAACCTCAATCTAATATCTAGATACAACAAGCATTGCTACACAATTAAAATTAAGACACTTGCCTATGAATGCTTTCCAGCCTCAGTGTAAAACACCACGGATCTCATGGGTCGCATTCATCTACTCCCCTTCTTCAATAATGCCTTTACATTTATATATAAATTACATAATGCCATGTTGAATACACTATATTCAAACAAATAAATGACATTGTCCATGATTCTATAACAAGAAAATTAAACCAGGTATAAGCTTACAATATGGTTCTTGTGTCAATATGGTGAATGAGGAAATCTGGTTCTAATTACTGGTGGTCGCAGGAGACAATCTGGATCGTCGTCATCCCTATCCCTGGTCTGGGAATCGGTGTTATAACACTATTGGTGTGACTGGCCAGGAGACAATCTGGATCGTCGTCATCCCTATCCCTGGTCTGGGAATCGGTGTTATAACACTATTGGTGTGACTGGC
>JARFNW010142956.1:0-19599 GCA_031763155.1 Dirona albolineata | reverse complement strand
ATTGTGGTGTGGCTTCAACATATGTTTGATTTAATAAGTCAGCAGTACTGTGATATTTTATGTTTTTAAGGTCTAAGTGTAAATTACTTTTTTTTCATGCAAAACATCCATGGAAATAATACAGTGCAAGAACAACATACATGGAGAAGGATTGTGTTCATCGGCAGTGGAAATCGAACCGATGCAGATATTGGTACAATCACTTCATCGACCATAGTAGGCCACTCAACTGTGGTAGATTAGCTAAAAGGTTGGATGTCTAACTGCTGTTGCGTGGTGATGACATTGCAGACTCTGTTTCAATTTCTCCTGTCTACTATTCAAATGTTCTTGTCTGTCTTTCTGATATTGCATTGCTTCTGTTCTGTTTTTCAGTGCTTGTTTTTTAATCAGTGTCTACCTCTGCATTCATTCTTCTTTTGTTTCCTTTCAATCTAATAGGAGATCAGTCGAATGAATGAGGAAATGGAGAAACCTGCCTTACTTGTGCCGAGTGGTGAAGAGGTTGCTCAATTAGAACAGGCCCAGGCTACGGCCAGCGAAGTGGCCACTACCATGTTGTCTCAACGTTTGGAGCTGGATGAGAAGAAGAGGACCGTTTCCATGTTACAGAAAGCTCTGGTACGATGGCTGCAGCTGATTTAAAAAGAAATTTTATTTTTCCTCAGGATGGAGTCGAAAGCTTCCTATTTTTTTTCTCTATGTCATGCTATTGTTTGCATTTTTTTGTGTTCAGTCCAGGGATACAGATGTGGAGCTATGACAGACTTTATATCATTTATTCCCCAAGGAACAACCTGTAGAGTAACCTGTTTAGTACATCGCACTAACATCCTGACAAAAATCTTTTTAGACTGTCACTCCCTCACATCTGAGGAAAAATGTGTAGTTTTTCCCACTGACTCGATGTTGGGCCCAACGATGACAGTTTGAACCCAGGATATTCCATCTCTTGTGTGGCCTAGCTATTTGGCCACTGATGCCTCACTTTGAATCCTTGTTTTCGTTTGATCATGATATGAATGTACAGGCTGATGGCTGGTGATTTAGAGGGGTTTTGTATTTTTCCCTTCTTTGTGTAAGGACTGTAACATTATGAGAAATGAGAGTCAAGTTATCTGTTATAAGTTATAGTATATCTATTGTTTTCCCTTGGTTGTTGATTGATTGATTGATTTTTTATACAGAACCAGCAGCGTGAACTGACAGTCCGACATGCCAAGGAAACAGAAAAGGAGATGAAAAAGCGTCTGGATGTTCAGAAGGATGAGTATGAGGAGACGATAAAGAGGCATTTATCTTTTATAGACCAGGTGTGTTTTTAAAAAGACTTTTTTGGGGGGGGGGGGGGGGGGTTGTTACAGTTGTATGGCAAAGCAGAGATGGGTCCAATTCTGCACCAAGTCTTTGCCATTGCACAGAAACGGAGCAAGGCCATCACACAGAGCTGAAAAATCTATGGATCAGAAAATTAACACAAACAGGATCAACCTACTGTGTCAAAAAATAACTTTCTTGGTTGTGAGAAACACAACATGCCATGTCGTTCAGATGACCAGCCAGCAAATTTTCTTTAGCCAGAGTTTATCCCTCTCGGCTATGAAAGAAGTTTCGGTAATTTTGACGCTTAGGTATGTTCTGGAAGACATGAATTGAAAGTGAATTTTATTTATTTCTCTTTCTAATCTTTATTAGATGTTTAATATGAATTATTATTATTCTGTAGAGGCCAGCCTCTTACAGCGTATAGGCACTCGTTTAGAATGATTTGGTGAAATGGGTTTATAGACAGAGAATCAAAACAGATTCAATATTTTTTTGTTTCTTGTGTTAAAGCATCTAATTTTATGCATTGTTTGTTTATATTTATATATTGACATTTATTGTTGTTTTTTTTGTGTGGCTTTTTTCAGTTGATAGATGACAAGAAGAACTTGGGAGAGAAATGTGAGAAAGTGGTTATGGAACTGAAGACAGTGGACAAAAAATATCAAGATAAACTTAAAAGCGTGGACGAAAGGTGTGTGGGTTTGGTATGATAGTCTCTGATTTTTCAGTTGAGGACAAAACGAAATGAAACATTATATTCTTAATGATGTTCAAACCAATACCATGCATTTACATGCATACTTTGTCAAAATTTATTTTCACTATTATAGAGGATGTCTTGAAAGTCAGATCTGGACTGGCCCGTCAACTTTCACAACAATTGAGTTTAGCCTAACATATCTTAAGTAGTTTCTATGTATGATATGAATGATGGCACCTAGGACTGGTGCCAAATTTCATGAAAGTGTGGCCCTTGAAAAAAGGTGGACCCATTGCTAATAATAATGATAATGATATTTATACAGCGCTTTATGTTGAAACTTCAAAGCGCTTAACAATAAATGGGGGGGGGGGGGGAGGAGGAGTAGAGAGAGGAGGTACACACACGATTGTTTAATATAAACTAAAATCAATATTCAAATCTAAAACACATTCAATAGCTTAAAAAACATAACATAGAACAACTTACTTGAAACCTTAAGATCTAATATAGATATTATATTGCTCACAGCGTTTTTAGCTTCCACGCCCACCGACGATTTAACCTCTTTATCTGGGTCAATTCTTTTGGTCGACAGGTAGCGTCGTTAGTAATTTTAGAATAATAATAAATGGCATTTTATATGGCGCTTATCCACGATCATCACCATGCTTTAAGCAGCGCACTTTACAGTAGCACATTTACCCAGGGTAAGCATTTAATGCAATTGTTGCGATTGCTAATTTATTAATGGCTTAATGAAATCTTGTGCAGCATGAAAGGGAAGTCAAATGTTGTAGTGCTCATGTCACATTTATTAGTATGACTGCTTCCGTACAGTGAAATTTCAAATGTAGTGAAATGTTAGTAATTAACAGACTTTACAATTTTCATATCAAGATTGATACTTCAAAAAGCGGTTGCACAAATATTTCTCAAACTGATATCACTCTAAAGCACACATTATGTACAAATAATTCAACAAACTGGTATTTTTTGCAAGTATGGTATTGTTTAAGATGGGTCCTTTCCATGTCAACTCTCTGTGCCAACAATAAAAGTTGATAAACGTTTCCATTATTGAAAACATTATTACTATGTTATTATTATCTTTTCAACACTCCACTTATTAATTTCAAAATAGTATCAGTGTTGATAAATGAAGATGTCAATTTGTGAGTATTTCAACCACTAAAATATTTTGTGTTAAATGCTAGACATTTTTGTTGTTGTCTTTTCTTTCAGTCACACGTTGGAAACCACCAAACTGAAAGAGATCCATTCGGCTGCTGAAAAGCTACGTAGGGAAAGGTGGATTGAAGACAAAACAAAGAAGATAAAGGAGATGACTGTGAAGGGCTTGGAGCCAGAGATTCAGCGACTCATCGCCAAACACAAGGCTGATGTCAAGAAAATAAAACAGATACACGAGGCGGAGATGCTGGAAGCAGATGAGAGGGCCGCACAGAAGTATGTGAAAATGACGGAAGACTTGAGGGACCAGCTGGCGTCTGAAAAGGAAGCGGCTTGTGCTAGGGAAAGAGAATTATCGAAGCAGAGGTAAGAATGGAGAACTGAATCTTTCTAGGAGCCTTTTCTCTAGTGCTTATCCTCTAGTTTTGTATGTAAATATAAATCTTCATTTATGGTCAATTATTTTTGTTATCTTTGGGTATTTTAAGTTCCTATTCAGAATTTTTGCAGTCATTCTTTGTATGAATACGTTTGTGATGTGTAAGCAATGCTGAGACACAGTACAAGTCATTTCAAGGCAAGTCATATTTTAGGATCAAAACGGAAAATCAGAAGACATTGAATCTAGTATAAATGCCTTTTTTACTATTGAGATGCCCAAAAGTCTTAAAATATTCAATAACAATACAATTTTATGTGTAAATGCAAAATAAGATATATTATATTAAAACATTTTCATCATCATGGTTTAAGTATTTAAGATGTTTGATAATCATTTTTTAACTCAAAATTTTATAAAAGTAATTGCTTGTTTGAAATTTATAACTTTATTCCGTTTCATCTTACAAGATACGAGAAGCAGCTGCAGCAAGAAGAAGAAGCGTACCAGCAACATAGAAGACGTTTGTACCAGGAAGTGCAGGAGGAGAAAGACAGGGTGGCATCATCTTCATCGCGCCAGAAGGCAGAGTTGGAAAAACTTCAGCGCCAGTTGGAGGATTCGCATCGTCATGCACTGGAATCTATGAAGGAAGAATTTGACAAGTCTAGGCAGGAACAGGAGTCGAGGCACAAGGTAGGTTGTGGGGTAGGGGATGTCTGGGTTTGGTCGCTGTGGTCAGATATCGACGCTGTCTGGGAAAACAGTAGTGTATAAAAAGGTCGTTAACATTCTTTTAAAAAATTTGATGTTCTATAGTCTTTTTCATCCACCATTCAAACAGGCTAAGCTTCATGACGAAAGCTCTTGGGATTTTTTTTCGAAGTTATAAGACGATTTTCTATATTCGTATATCAGTGAAATAAAAGTTTGTGGGTTTTTTTTTTTGCTTCCCCTGAAAAGTAGTGATTTTGACATATTACAGTTTCCAGGGTCCTCAATGGTATACATAGATTAATGCTATGAAGATAAAGATATTTGTTATTTATTTTATTTTCTATTGTTAAAAAGTAAAATTTTAGTCTCTGTCATGAGTCCCTACTGAATTTTTCTGTTTGGCTGGAATTTTGGACCCATAACAAATTCTGTTGGAATTTTATTTAATTATTTTTTTTCTCTTTTATACGTCTGAACATTATCTATTTTACAATCAACGAACCATAGCACACCCCCTAATAGTCAGTGACACTTTTCAGCGTTTGATAGAGCCATTAGGAAAAAAAAATTGTTTCTATATTATGAATATGATATTTATGCTCTATTTGAATGTGTCTTGTATTATAAATTTTTAACAGACGGAGACAAAGAACTTGCATGAAAAGCTGAAGCTGGAGAAGGAGTCGTGGGAGGAGAATTATATGAAGAGACACGAGACCTGGCTGGTACAAAAGGAACGGGAACTGAGAGACAAGGTAGAGATTTGGGTTGTGGCTTGGCCTTTTTTGTTTTTCGTATCCTATGCTTTACAAATAATAGTAGTAATGAATGACATAATATATAATAGCACATATCCTCGATCATCATCATCATGATCTAAGTAGTGGTGGTGGTAGTAGTAGTAGTAATAGTGGTAGTAGGGTGCAGGTGGTAGTAGGTAGAAGAAACAGGTAGAAAGCAGTGGTAGGAGGATTTTTATATCATGATTTTCAGTTTTTAACGCTGTGCCTGTAGTAAAAATCTTCATAAACCTACAGGGCTTACTTAATAAGTGAGGCCTGTAGGTTTATGAAGATTTGCACTTTTTTTTTTTTTAGAACCTTTGTATATCAGTATATGTACCTTTTTAAAAAATGAAAGTACTTTTGTCTACCAGGTGAAGAAAGAAAGGGACAAAGAGATAGAACTGGTCATAGAGAGGCTGGAAGAAGAGGCTTGCAAAACCAGAGAAGACAGCGAGAGGGCAACAGATCATAAAACAAGGTGGGTTTTCGGTTGGGGTAATTTTCCAAATAAGGAAGACAACAATAAATGAAAGGTAAAGTGAAATGAAACATACCAAATCGGTATCTACTGCCTAACTTGGCGTTTTGTTCTGATTGCTGAATCAAGTCAAGAGACACGTCCAAGGCTGGCAAGATAACTGACTATCTTCTTCTTCACCGTCACTGGCTCTGAGGGTATATTTGCGTTCATGCGATGGTGGTGGCCGAATGGTTAGGCTGCTGGGCTGGAGATTGTTCTCTCCCAGTTTCAAATCTTGGCAGTGCTAAGCCTAAGTCTTTTAGTCCCTGGGAAAGCTCTTTGTCTGGCCAAGGACAGTGCACAAGACAGACGTCAGAAGGCATTAATGTTCAGACACAGATAAAGTCATTTATCCAGATTTGTACAAGGCAGTGCCTGGATGTTAAACGTGACCCAATTCAACACAGAGCTGGAAATTCTATTGATCAAGATCTTTAAGGCAGGCAGGGGATTAGCCCTCTTGGTCCCAATAAGCCATATTTATGGGTACAAGTTACAAGAAGCAAAGCATTGTTCAATATTACTCATATCTGGACCAGACAGTATTGAATTGTAGCCTCAGGTTTTCATCTATAGAAACTATAGAAATGGTAGACAGAGGTGCCTGCCTGCACATTAATTCAAGTAAGATACGCATTAATTCAAGTAAGATACACATTAATTCAAGTAAGATACACATTAATTTCTATTTCAGGAGAATGCGGGAAAAATATGACATTGAGACAAGGGAGCTGGAACAGTCAGAGCGTAAAGCTGTTCAAAGACACAATGAAATTAAGGTAATTCTGTTACATTACAAATATTTACCGTTTATTATTGACATATATAATAGACTGTATACATTACAAATATTTACCGTTCTCCAATAAAATGATCCTCCATACTTATTTGTTCTGATGACTTGCCAGTCCTGCTCAACAGCGTGTAATGGGTGAACCACAAATGCTTATCCCAACCAATGGGCAGTCTTTTTTTCATGGTGTTTGTCCCTTTTTGGAAAAAATCTGACACACAGATAACATCTGGCTTAAGAATATATTTCCAAATTATGTAAATAGAGTATAAATGTCTGCTCTGTTTGTATTAGAATTGTAATTTAGTTTTTATCCCCTTGTCTAATTCGATACAGGCCAAAATGACGGAGGTCGAAGGGGAGAATGAAAGGTTGAAGGTCATCATTCGTCAAAAAGAGCAAGAGATATTGGATGGTAAAAAGGTGAGTACAGCATTATGCAGATTCATAATTACAAATTATGATTAATTCACTTTTATAGTGCCAGAATACGCTTCAAAAAATGGTCTAAGGCGCTTTACAATTTAAAACCATATAGAATAAATAAACAATTACACAGAGATTCTAAAACAGAATAGGAAAGGCATCAATCTAAAAATATAGCATGGTTAAACACATATAGACACCTCAGAATTGGCAAAAAGAAAAATAAAGATCATAGCCATTTGGTTGTCCTAAAATACATATCAATCCAACCTGTAAAACCAACCCAGACACAATTCATAGAGAGATCTTCAAAAGAGATGCAGAAAAAAAAGTGAATTAATGTCTCTAAATACTCTTGTAGATAATTCTGTTAGTAGCTTTTTAAAAGTCATATGATGTTATCACTGTTTTTTATCCACTGAGTTTATTTCTTGTGGCTACTGTCCTGGTAAAATTGAAATACACCAATTAAAAGCAGTGGGTTGATCACCTGCGTGGCTTGGATTCTTGATTCAGTCTTCAGTTCTCAGATCATATTTATTGTTTATAAACGTTGTTTATATTTTTCTAAATATGTGAAAAGACCAAATTATGCTGACATGTTTGAATAACTCATGACGAATTTTAATGGTCTCATTTTTTCCCCGTCTTCCTTCAGTTGATTGAGAAAATGAATTCTGAAAGAAGCCACGTGTCGGACATCATCAGACAAGAGTTTGCTGATCGGATCGTGACCACGGATGACGAGAACAAACGCATCAAACACGAAATCTCCGAACTGAGGGCAAGGCAGAGGCTGGAGATGGAAAAGATGGAGAGAAGGATGGAAGAATTGAGGGTAGCCAAGGATGAGGAGATGGAGGAAGTTCATAAAAGGTAATGAGAAAAAAGAAAAAAAAAGAAATATTGACCTCAGGCATTAAAAGCAAAGTGGAGGCGAGGTAGCCTAGTGGTTAGGACAGCAGACTCTCATGGCAAAGGTCGTGGGTTTTTAATCCTATCTTAGTCACTTCATTGTTTTTCTTTGGCAAGAAACTCCAATTGCCTCACTCAACCCAGGTGAAAAAATGGGTACCAGCTTGTGCCTCAAGTCTCGAAAGGGCTTTACATTAAAAGCTCTAGAGGAATGTTTTGCTTAATGCTCCACCTGGAATGAATCATTTATTGAATCATTTATTGGGTAAATATGTTGGTGACAAATGCATTTCACCTGGGTTTTTGGTAGAGTGGCAGACTCAATTGTGAACGAGTACCCAGCCACCAGCTGAGTAAGATATTAAATGATATGGCCTGCGGGGATATTGGTGAAAAATGTGTGTGAGCTTGTACAGGGATACAGACTATATCCTCGTCTTTATCTTTTATCTCTATAGTGGAGCCGGAACATTAGACTTCTTGAATAGGTTAGAAAAAATAATTGTATCAAAATGGAATAGTTGGGTGGTTTCAGATATACACCTGACACTGTCAGACACCGACGTTTTTTATAGCATTTGAAAGGAAGCACCGTTTTACCTCTCTGCATCATGTATTCTCCACGTGCTCTAAAAAAATTGTTGGTGTCTGACCGTCGGTGTCAGGCGTATGTCTGGTTGAACGCTTAGGCGGTGCATCTCAAGTTTTAACTCTGCTGAAGAAGATCAACGTTACAAATTAAATTATGAGTGGTATGCGGATCTTAGCGTCCAGCTACTGAACAATCATTCTTATTGTTTTATTAGTAGTTCTATACGGACAAATATCACTGGGCACAAAGTGTTCACTAAATTGAAAAAAAATAAGCGATGGTAATTGAACATTTAGTTTCCTGAAATAGACGTCTATATCATATTGAAATTCAATGCATAAATAGTGTCGTACTTATTTGTCTTATTCCCTCTTCTTTGCTGCATGTAAAACTATATATATGACTCATCTCAAATCCTTCTTCTCTTTGATTGTGCACCCAGAGTGAAGCAGGCCATTCTGAAGAAGGAAGAGGTCGTCTCACAGCTGAAGCAACAGTACCAGGCGGCAAACAAACGGGCCGACCATCTGGAGGGATTGCTGGACCAGCAACGGAAACAGCTACTCAAGAAATAAGAGAGTCGTTGGCCGAATGGTTAGGCTGTCAAGCTCAAGATGGTGAGATCCCACGTTCAAATCCTGCCATGGAGTCCTTGGGAAAGAGCCTTGACACATTTTTTCCGACTTGACGTGGTTGCGAAGAATGAGAAAGGCTACCTACTACTGGCATAGAAATATAATATGTCATAATGTAATCATGATGCGCTAACAGGCTGCTTTTCTGCGTGTTCCCTGAAGAACTGAAAAGGACTCTTGAATGACAAGGCCTGCTGGGTGAAAAAATGATTGTAACCTCGTACTTGTACAGGGATTTGGACCATAAATCCATATTTTTCCTTTTCTCCCATCTGTTGAGTCATCGTTACATATTCATTACTTCATTGTGAATGGATTGCCTTAAGTTCACGTTTGAAATGTATTCTACGAAAATGGGTTTTAAACAGTTAGATAATAGCTTTTATCTTAGGCCCAAACAAAATAACCCTTTAGAAAAAAAAAAACCTTTTAAAAAAACTGAAAGGGAACAATTCTGTTGGTTGATTTGAGAGACAAAGTGTTTGAAATATAAAATAATGATAATATTAATTCATCTTTTTCTTTATCAATACTTTAATTATTTTGTAATCATTTAAATTGTATGGTTGATAAATTCTGTTTCTCTACATTAGGCTATACAAACAAGATTTTATATTATTTAAAAAAAAGAAAAGAAAAAGAAAGCGATTATCAGGTTCGACACTTTCACCATTTTCGATGCTGTCTCGGTAACAGATAACACATGGACAGTATCAATAGTTTTTTATCATTCCACTTTCTCCATGTCGAAATATTTGTTGTCGTGTTGGGGTAAAGGCTGTGACATCATCATTAGATTCTTAGAGTCTAAAATATTATTGTACATGCTTGTAATATGACATGGATGTATTTTAATTGTGCTTGATTGTTATGTGGCTTGAATGGATTGAAAAGAAGCATTCACTAACACCACCAGCATAATATAGCGCACAGCTAGATCTTTAGTTTGGGGTGTGGGTTTAAGTTCTTTATTTTTTTCTCTCTCATTTTTCATTGTTATTTATATTTTCTTATAATCATTGTTTTGTCAATGATAAAAATATTATGAATTTTAAAGAAAAATGTTTTGTTGTAAATTTTGAAGTGATGCTTCATGTTGATTTGACGTTTATATTTATTATTATAGCAATTATTTGATTAAATCTACTATTCTATGATACATTATGTTGACGTTATGTAACAGACATATCAACATTTCATGATTTAAAAACTATATAAATTATTCAATATTATATATTATGGGAAACAGACGTTGGCTGTGAATTTAAATTTAATTATTTATGGAACTTTTCCTTTAAAAACAAAATTGTGATTTAAAAGGAATTTTTATGATAATATAAATATAGCATAAAATATAATTGTTTCTTGAAGTCGTGAATTTTTGTTGTTGAAATTTTGGAAGCTGTATGTTGTAAGTTATTTACTTCAATCTAGTAATAAACATGTTTTTGAAATTTTCAATAGGTATGGTACTGCAGTCGTAGCTTGTAAGTGTGCACTGAGTGGGAGGAAGAGAAAAATGTTTGTATTCCAAGCATGCATTTATAATATCTGAATTACATGGCAAGAAACCTTCCTGGCCTTTTTTTATTTTTATGAGTATGAGTAGAATTGAATCACTTTTGGGAAAATGTTTTATTCATTCTAACAAGGCTATGTGGCTATATGCAACTATTTTCTGCATTGACACAGGACAGTATTTTTTTTCTTTCTCACCATTACTGATGCTGATAGATGTTTTCAATAAGGATCAGCAACAAAATTACCTATCCTTGCCGACCCTTTTTGCATGCATTAGTAATATAAAAGAAGGAAATACTATTGTTGTTTATGTTGCCACAACAATAAGATGTCAAGCTATTCACTGTCTGATCCAGCCTTAGGAATTGGACCAAGGGTGATTATTTTAGAATTTTTTTGGTTTTGCTTGATGAGGAGAGTTCAGCCCATAAGTTTTCACATCCATATTACCAACGAGGTTAGAGAACAAATTCGATGCAATGAAAGAAAGCATACATTTTTATAGTTGAAAGTTGCCAGCAGTGAATTTTCATCAAAAATATATTTTTTTCTCTCCCATTTCCATTAACTTTGAATGTTGCGCTAATGATTAGAAAAGAGGTAGAGAGTTGTGCACAAATCTAGAAACTATCTCTTTCTTTATGTCATGCTGCCTTATTTGATGCTGCCGCCTACTACCAGCAAATCTTTGAAATGCAAGCGTACAAATATTGGTCACCTATTTATTGCTGCTCAAAAATTGTTCCGTCCCCCATTTCCTATTTCAATGGTTTTAGTATTGGGAAGCTACATGCATGTCTTTTTATATTTGAGGTTCGTTTCTCATGTGACACCGTCCTTTTATTATCATTTTGTATTTTACATTTTTAAAAGATTATTAATATTATCACTAGATTATGTCATTTCTTTTAACAAAAGTTTTATGACAAAGGTATATAATTTTTTACTTTTATGAAATATTACTAGAACGAGAAGACTTTTGTATTTTTTTTTCAAAACAGACAAAGTGAAAATGATATTTTGCGATTGTATATTATTTTTATCTACATACCGGTATCTCTCGATAATCAGTAAATGATTAAAAAAAACCCCAACAATTCAGCAAAAAACCCACAACTACAACCCAAACCTGTCAGCTTTGAGCGTGGGATTTCCACTGACTGAAGGAAAGCTCTTGTGTTCCATAGTGTTGAAGGTTGGATTTCTATAAAGATGTTATATATATGTCCCTATATTATTATATAATGTATAATCATTGGTTGTGGATTTATTTTAACATTAATTTATTGATAGTGATATATTTTTCCCCTGATTATTACCTTTTATTATAAAAAAATTGTGATGAATTTACATAGTAATGTGTTAAGATCTGCTCTATGAAACCCTTGATAAAGTGATTGTCTGATTGATGCAACGCGTATTGTTGATCCGTGCCTCAAGAATTTGGTTCTTACATTAATCTGGTCGGTGTATTAGGTGGGAACATTCTTTGCTGCAACAATAATCAGTCTAAATGCAGGCCACTCTCTCAAATGCATGCTTTCACCAACATTCATGATTTTCTCCTTCTTACCACTTGAAGACATTTCATTTCGATAGGGACTACTGTACTATAATAATATGTATAAATGTAATATTACATTTAACAATCCGGTGCTTTATTAATGAATCCAGTCAAATCTATTAGCCTTGGGAAAGATGCTGACTGGATTCTACATCATCAGCATCCCTGTAATACTTTGTAAGGCACTGAATTGGGGAGCAGTTTCAAATCTTCTTCTTCTCGTTAACTTTCGATGTCTACTTTAAATTAAAATGGCAATACCTGTCATGGCCACAAACGCTGTCGTCATCTGCAGGAGTTGGGTCTTTTGTGGCCCATACTTTCTCCAGCAGAGGGGCCTCACTGGTCAATACGGTATTTCTGTGGGTCTCAAGCAATGGGCACGACTAGATAATAGATAATGTACAGTTTGTGGGCTGTTTTTATATTGGCACTACCACTTTCAAATAAAAAATCAAAAACTTTCCATCAGGTGTGTAACTGAAAGGAAGCACCGTTTTACTTATCTACACCATGTATTCTCCAAGTGCTATAAAAAAATGTCAGTGTCCATCGGTGTCGGCCGTATGTCTAGTTGGACACTAATACTAGTTTTCTTTACAGGGTTTTGCAATGAAAAATATCATCTACTCAAAATGTAGGGAGGCATTAAAAAAAACCCAAACTTCTGTTCTTTACTGAGTAAACAATCCAATAGTTGGATAGGGGAGTATCCGATCACTTTCCATTTACTTATGTCTTTGTCCCCCCTTCCTTACTTGATTTGTTCATGCTGATTCTATTTAATTATGTGTGCTTAAACATTCTTTTTTTCATTTATATTTATTCAAATATTTTGGACAAGCTTTCAACAGCATGTCTCCTTTTAACAAGTATTTTTACCTTGTGGTATTCTCTTTAACTTTTTTTGGTATTTTTAAAAATGTATGTTCTGTTTCATTACAAAAAAATTGTTAAATTAGCTTTATTCAATTAAAAATCATAATGCAAAAAAAATTAAAAAAGAACAATAAAATCAAAGAGAAAAAAGAAGAAGAAAATGTGTTTTTATTTTTTTTATACCTTTTTATATATGCATACAATCACACCACAACATAGCAAATATGTCAGAATTTATTATTTGAGATTGAATCTTATAAGACAAACGATTTGAAATCCAGTTATAACACCTCAGTGACCCACCCTCCTCACACACTGACCATCTCCATCACCTGGAATACTGGACACCAATGGCAGAGGATCAACCCATCTGCGATTTACGCAGCAAAACACAAAAAATGTTTACGACAAACCATTTGATTTGTGAGTTGTTGAAAACAATAAAAGATCTAATCATTGTAGGTTTTTTAGGTGCTTTTGACACTTTGTCGTATTATATGGATTTACAGAAAACGCATTCCCTTATTTCAAGCAATATTGATCAAAATTAATTTTCCCATTAGTGATACTAATTATTAAATAGCAGTTGCAGTTTCAATGATAAAGCAAGCACTACACTCCTCAAGTGCCTGATGTAAAGGGTCACGGTTAACGAAACGTTTTGCTCTGTCAAAACCACCTAGGGTACCCAAATAATTTCTAAATAATTTTGCCAGTGCCAGATTCCACGTCACCAATCCACAAGGTCCATCATAGGATTTGCTAATGGTCACTGAGGTGTTAAAATAGAAATCATTAAGATTGACACCTCATCACAATACCGTTGTTATATTACGCTTGTAACCCACAATATCAAATGTTTTACACAGACACCAGAGACTAAAAATACCAAAGATACATTGAGGATGTCAACATTTCATATCTCTTATTCAAATAATTTTGAAATATATATATATATAAATATATATCATTTAACGCATCGAAGATCGATTGGTCCCAAAGGTGTTGGCCAACAAGTTAAACACTATTTTCATCAATTAAAAAAAAAAAATATAGCAGAAAATCAAAGTCATCGATTTCTATTTCATTAATATATCCAATCCAAATACACTATTTAAATTCAAGCCCAAATACATTGTGGTGGTGGCAAAGTTTTACCTTTTTGTTTTCATTTATTCCATGAAGTGGGCTATAATATGAAATTTGAATATATAATACATATATTATATTATTATATATATCACCAATAGAGAATTTCACAATAATATATATATATATATATATATGAAGGAAGAAAAGCAGAGGAATGGATGATGATAAACCAATAAAAATGTAATTGACTTTATGATGCTATCACACCGTTATATATAAGGGGAGTCCTTTTCATTCCGAATCACAGGCATTTTGATCATTACGAGATCAATGTTAGTAATAGTAATACTAATGACTATTAAAATATAAATAAAATACAGATAGTTATAATAGATAGATAAACTCATGGCTCCTTCGTCGTATCCATCAAAGGCGCAGTGTGCTGGTGGGTCTGGACATTTCATATCCTGCGTAACTAACAGCCTTCGTGTGAAATTGACAAGCACAAAGAACTCAAAATTTTAACCACCTTATTCAATTCAGGTCTATCAATCAATGAACTGCCAACACTGTATTTAGAACCTGTGCAGTTCTGCTAGGTTATAGAAAAGAGGGGCTGTAGACGTTTGGACACAAAGAGGAAGACTGGATAGAGATCAGTGGCGAAAATTCATCAGCACTTAACCACACACCGAAAGGTAGAAAGGAAATTGACAAAGCAGCTCTGCTAAGCATATTATGAGCTGTGCAGCAATAAACCATTCAGGTCTCAACTAGAGAGCATTCACTTCACCAAACTGACTTCTTAGAGACAATCACCATTCAAGTCGTTAAAACAGTTTTCACAAAGAAAGTTCAAAATAGTGTGTATTTTAGGGAACAATTTTCCGTTTTTTAGTTTTTAACGAGTGCCTGTTAAAATTGATTAATGTACTGCAAAAAATGTTACTGTCAAGCGCTTAGAGTAGAGTCTGTTTTATGGTTAAGCCATATAAATGTGTATTATTATAAGAATCATTTCGTCCTCGGCAATCAAAAACCAATCAAAAATGTGATAATCCATTAGGCAATTTCTAATTAAATTAATTTTTTTTCTTTAAAAAAAATCCCAACTCTTTTTTTCAAAGCTATTATATGGCATCACCTCCTGATTAAATAAATGCACACATGCAGTATGACTTGGAAATTCCATATGAATCCACAGGGCCAGCCAGCAGAGCCTTGAAAACTCTTAAAACGGTCCCGAGACAAAAATCTACCCAGTGTAGGATTTGAACCAACAACCTCGGACTTCAGCATCCCAAACTGACTGGGCTGACCACAACACTTGGGAAACCCCCGGCTATCCATTAAAAAAAAATAGTTGAAACATTTACTAAGAGACAGAAGGCAATAAATTAGTCCCAAAGGTTCAAAGTTTGAGACTGGATGATTCTTGCAACACTGGGGCCATAATAGGAACGCAAGGGGGGACTTGAACATACCACCTTTAGGTTGTGAGTCCTAATGCATGTCTTGACCACTCAGCCACGACGCCAAAGATTGGTTAGACAGGTCTGTCTGTCTTGTTAGTTAGTAAAAATGGATAAATAATTTGTTGCAGAAAAAAACAAAAGCTACAAAAAAAAAAAAAAAAGAAAAAGAAAAGCAAACATAACATTACATTAAATGGAATAAAAATGTGACCATATTGATTCGACCAATTACAAAGTCAAAACTTGGTATACAAAACTTGCAAGGGCATTGAATTAAAATACTGCAAAGTAAAATTAAAATGATAATATTGCACAAGAATTTAAATTTAAATGCATGTAATGTATGACAAATGGAACATCAGTACATCTTTCTGATTTGGACGAATAAAAAAAACAATTTTAGAAAAGAAAGGGGGAAAAAATATAATCATTTCAATTTGAAAATGAGCAATAATAAAATAATTACAGACAGCTTGCCTCATGTCTACCTGGAAATTTTTAAAAGTTTGTAAATAAATTATCTTCAATTAGTTCACCTGTGTTTCCTGACTGTTTTCTTCTGTCAACTAATTCAAGCTAATTTGTGTTAATTTTCCCTGTTGGCTGGTGAAGAAAGAATCTAGTATTCTGAATTTTGATTCGCAATGATAGGGAGAACTATATGTTGACTCAAGTCAACATAGTTTTGGCACGTCATGATTCACAATTCTTCTATTCCTTTAAAATTAAAAGGCTCTTGGGTTGTTTTTATTTCCACACCTTTTTCAGTACTTGTTGGGTCATGTATCAAAAGCAGAACCTCATGTTCAAGTAATCGGTGATAGAACTTATGGACACAGAGCATCCAGTGAAAAAAAAAATCATTATTATTATCATTATATATTACTATTTAATTTCTTGTAAACTCTGAACGGTAATGAGAACTGTCCAATCCACAGGTCAAACTGAGGTCATGCGTCTCCAAAAGTGACGACATTGCCCAAATTCACCAAGGGCACACTTCACTTAAACTTATCAATTGAAATGGAAATAATTTAAACATTTAAAGAGCGGTTTGAATTTCAAGCAAATGTAAAAACCCTGCAACTAAACCACAGAATAAGAATTTATCAGGAGCGACGAGTCATTTGTGATTTTTTTGTGCCCCGGGTGCCGAGTTAATCTGCATTATTGACATTCTGGATATTCATTATTCTGTGGTCAAAAGCAATACAAGGGTGTTCAAGAAGTCTTCACTCTGTCTGACTATGAAAGAATTGATTATGTACACCTATGACATTTGGAGGGTAAGTCGCCTGTGTATTTAAGAATGCTCCGATTTGATGTTAGAAAAAACAAAATGGATGACTGGTGTGCACTTGACAAGTCTACTTTTAATGAATGCAGACAACCAAGAGCAGTTAACGCTCAGACTTTTGAAGTGAGAGGTGTGTCAATTTGCAGGGTGACAGTGTAGAATAATAAGATTGTGAGTGGTTCGTTTCATTTTCTGCTTTATGTAGTCAGGGTAAAGACTTCTTGAACACTCCTTGTTAGATGCGTACCTGGAAACCCGCCTTGATCAGCCTTGTTTTATAATTAGTTACTTTCTGGTCCCAGACTTTTGTTCTTGACACAACACACTGAACAAAGCATCTTTTTAAGAAATATGCGTAGATATACATAAACTTTGCCCAAACGGACATTTAAAAAATAACTAATACTTTCGTTTCCAGTGTCAAAGAAAGATCACATCCTTGTGTCTGAGCAGCAGTTGGTTCAGCCCTGTGAAATCTAACGTAAGGGGGATCAAGATGGGTAACAGGAGATGAGAAATCCATTTTCAAAATACAAATGAAGAGCATTTCCACAACTCTGTATCTAACATTTGGGTTTCTGTCAATGAAAAGGAGAAATATCTTACTAATAAAGATTCCTGTACGTACCTGCCACACATACAATAACAAAGTACTGTAGGATCTCAAAGGACGCTCAATTGTCAACATTTTTCTCCCACTTACGAAAAATAAAACCAAAATGCCTGATACACATTTTTGGAAAAACGCTCTTCAAATACAGATTGTACGAAAATTATTGATTGATTCATATCTGAACAAAACTAAGTAAAATCATTTAAGCTGTCAAGCCCAGTCGCATCCATGTCAGATAGGCGGCACCTACTTGGGAGAAAGAGTTGAAATATTTACAAATGAAAAATAAGCTTTTGAAAAGCTTGCAAAGCAATAATCATAATATTCAAACCTAATTGTTAAACGTATGAAAATGTTGCGTTCCAGCATCAGTATCATTATCCTTTTTGTACTTATACACAAACGATTCAATCCATGAATGATTTTGGCTTGTAATAAATTAATCTTGCTTGCAGTTAAATACAAAACAATCCTATTCAGATCATATTTAATTGAAACACATTCCAATTGGTTGGTAAAATATTTAACATGAAAAGTTCAGATCTTTAAGCTGTATGTTGTCATTGATTCAAGTGCACATAAATATATGATTGTAATCTTATAAAGATCAAGAAGATATCTATACCTCAACAATTTTAAAGAGCACAAATTTTACATTTAAATTTAAACTGAAAGAGAGAGAGAGTATGAGTTAGAAATCACTTCTTAATAACATTTTTAGAGAGTTCTTTTTTTCTCTTTTCTTTTTGGTTGTGAAGTAGTAAGTAAAATCTGATTCACATCATGAAATTTGGAATGTGTTAATACCGGCCATGTTGATTGAGTGAATATTAGAGTATGCAAAAAATTTGCTTCAATAATTGACGACAGCACAAACAGCGACGCTTCGACCAAAAGGCCTTTGCCGAGTGACAATTAACAAGGAACAATCACAAGTAATTGGTTGCCTTTCATTTTAAAAACTCCAGTCTGTGACATATCAACAATATCTACAAACTCTTGTCTCACTACATATTCCAGTGTTGAGCTGTCTTAGAAACTAAAAAGCTGAGAAGTTGTAGAATGTTCTATTTGGAAACTACACAACTGTTTTCACAAGGAGGGCAGCATCCTCGTTCTAAATGTCAGTAGAGACGCTGCCTTTTTTTGTGAAAATAGTTGCAAAGCACGCTCTTAATATATGTTACGATATCATGGATCAGACATCATCGTCATCAACATCATAAAATGAAATGATATCCTTGGTACTGAACATGTAAAGCTAGTTTTGACTTTTGTGTTTTAACGTATGCACCAGCAGCCATTATTGTCACTGTACCATTGACCATACTGATATATTGTTATCATTGTTTTTTGTCGTCATGACTCATTACAGATATTGCTATTGTTTTTGCGTAGGGAAGAGAGTCGATATCAAATAATTGTGTACAGTGAGCTACTCAGTAACATAAATATAATATCATGAAGAATCTCAATATGTGTGTTTATGCTTTGACATTAGATAGAGTCGGGATGTTGAGGTGTTCTGGACGGCAAAGACTGGTCTTATCTATCTCATATCTAAAAATGTTGAAAACCAAGACCTCAAATTACAAAGCAGTTCCCTTGGTAGTCCCAGACTGGTCATAGACAGCAGCTATCTTGTGGTATCTAGATATCTTTTAAACAAGCAGCTCAACATTTTTTAAATAGCCTGTCGTCAGCGTTCGGCTGGTACACATTGTTATTGTTATGTACACGTTCTTGGAGATGAGATTACACGTCTTGCAAATAAAAAAACAACGATGACAATGCATATGGAATGTACAAAAAGAAAATGAAAATGAACTGTTGAGTTCCGCCTCCTTTCAAGTCAAGTCATTCAAACACCATTCATTATGCATTGTGACATGTTCCCAATAGTAAGCATATCATATCCTATACTATATATATAGTATATACCCTTACTATACCAAGGAGTAAAGTGAAATACAACAGCCCCCCAAAAAATAAATTGACAAAAACTAAGATGAAATCCTGAGATGACCAAAATAAAACTGATATTAACCCTCTTAATTGTTTGTTTGTTTATCGGGTCCCGTTCATACCGCAATAATCAGTGTAGGGGCCAGCCATATGTCAAGCTTTGAAGGGTGCACATGACAAATGGAAGTTAATCCAAATGCCAATGAGT
>JARFNW010142945.1:0-10200 GCA_031763155.1 Dirona albolineata | reverse complement strand
TAAGAATTTTGTAAGTCTATTTTTGGACTTGCTCAAAGTTTTCAGATTTTTTTTCCGTTTGCCATTTACACCCCTGCTTATATGTTTAGCTAAGAATCTTTATAGCAAGTCTCTTGTAAGGCGAGGAATTAGCCAAATAATATAACTTGCATTTTATTTGATCTTATATTTATGGCATCGGCCCTTCCTCCTCTGCGTTCCTCTTCATAATGGTCATTCGTAGTCTCTAATTATCTGCTATAGAAATCCTGTTGACATCCTGAGCTCCTCTACGTCATCATAGAGTTTCACTATGATAGGTGCAATGTAATGCCAGAAAATGGCTCTGCGTGCATCAAGCCTTGAGCTGAGCTCCTTGGTAATAGATTCTTTCATTTCAGGCCTCACTCACATATTAAATTGTCATTTCCAAGCATCAGCCAACGGTGGAATTCACTTACATTGAAAAACTTTTGGAAATGAGGCGACGTAATGCACACTCAATAGGAATTTACCTATCTAAAGTGCACCAAAGCTGAAAGCAAATTTCCACCAATTACATTACTTTCTGATTGTGTGAAAAATGATCTACGTTACTTGTCCTATTTCCTGACAAGAGACTCACCAGCTATCAAGAGAAACAAAGGAATGATATGAGAAACTGTGAAGTGCCAGAAGTTGGTTTTGTTATCAAAGAAGTTGGGGGGAAAAAATATCCACATATATGTATATTTTGTTTGTTTTAGGTACAAGGATGAAACTACAAGAGACACCCTCATCAGCCATATTTCCAAGTGTATTTGACATAAATGAGATGTACGACAAGAAGCAATAATGGAACTTTTCAATTTAATTTTTTTTCTTTTTTCTTCACATTTTCTAAGCTGCTGGACGGTATCAGATCATCGTCAGAGACAGAATGTCTGTCCACATGTCAAAGCCTGGTGCAAAGCCTCTCCAACCCTCAGGAAATTAAGTTTTTATTGAACTACATCATGGAATACCTGACTCCTCACCTACTGACGGAAGACATAGAAGATGTCCGATTGCAGAGGATTGGAGCAAAGGTATCATTTTCACATGTTTTTACCATTATGTTTTAGAAGATTCAAAAGATGCCTACACTTTGATACAACTGTGATACAGCGCTGAAGGAGATTGGGTGTGAAAGATTAAAAGGAAAGAAAATATAAGATAAAAGTGAAAAGGCTGTGATTAGAAGATGTTTCATGTTGTGTGTCTTTGGGTGAAAAGGCTATGACTAGAGAAGCTGCTCCATGTTGTGTGTCTTTTTGTGAAAAGGCTGTTGCTAGGAGGTGCTTCATGTTGTGTATCTTTGTGTTTGCAGTCCCTGATGTGTATCCCACCACCATTGAGAGGGGAGTACAGTCATCTCATAGCGTGTCCACATCTCATCATTGAACAACTCATCATGAACATGAAGGTAAATGGTGTTTGGGGATGGATTCCCCTTCTCCGTTGGTTGGGTTTTTCAATACCTATATAAGCATAGATAGGGATTGTTTGTTTTTTGTTTTTTTGGGTTTTTTTTATAAATTAATTAAATTTTTTTTAGGTGGGGAGGGGGTTGCAAGTTGTTATGCAAGTAATGTAAATGTATATTTATATAACACTTATTCACAATCATCACCATGCTCTTAACACTCAACATTTGATAGTCTGAGAAATGAAAACAACAGTTGGATATGGTACAGTTTTAAAGTATATTGTTGTAATCATATTGATATTGAAGAAGATGAAGATAAAAAGAGTGAGACGAAGAAAGAAAAGTGGAACATTTTAGTGAACTTGGATGTATTTGTGTCCGTTTTATTGCAGTGAAAAGGAAATTGTTATTGATATAACATTAGAATGTGAAAAAAAGGAAGATTGGCTTTAAAACAGATTTGAAATTGAATAAAAACAGTAGAACATTACACATGCTGGAGGATTTTCAATGTTTAAAGAGGTCTTTAATGTAATTATTCCAGGCTGAGCTTGCAGGTCAGATCTTTGATGTAATCAAACACGACTTCGTAGATGTGAGGGAAGCCAAGCTGAGAATGGCCCAGGAACAGTTCAATGAGTTGCTGGTCACATACGCCAAGAAAGCTCTGGAGGTCAACGTGGTGGTCGTTAAAGGTGGGTTATCTTCTTGTCAAATATATCACAAACAGGGCAATGCCTAATGATATCTCCTAGAACAGGTTCTGTGCAGAGATTCTCTTCTCGAGGCTACGATAGATTCTAGATTGACTCAAAATCTTCTTGCAATGTTTATTGTGGACCTGTAATTGTCATATGCCGTGTCCTGCTTCTCCCACAATTTATCTAACTTGAAAAAAGAAAGATAAAAGATGGGTTTATAGTCCATGTCCCCGTTCATGTACAGGCTCACAGGTTCTACGTCGTTTATCCCAGCATGCCGTGCCATTCTCTATCCTTATCAACTCCCATGGAGAGTGTACAGTAGAGCAGCCTGTTTGGCTCAACATACTAACAGACTGACAATTTCTTTCTCTGCCTGTGGCTGGGTACTCATTCACACCTGAGTCAAGTGAGAAAAATGTGTAGAGTCTTTCCCAAGGACTCAACATCGGTAACTTCAGCTAGGATTCAGACACAGGACCTCTCGAGTCGAGTCGCCTAAGCACATTATTCGTAAAAGAGTACATTGAATCGACATGTACGACCTTGTGTCGCAATGTGGGATACTAGAACCTGGAGGTCTGAGTGGATGGGAAAAAAAAACAAAAATGATTGTACAGTTTCATATGAAGCCGGACGATTCTTTTTGCATTTTTTCCCATTCATTTAGTCAAATATATTAAATGACTTTAGTTGTACGATGTATTACTCAAAACAGAATTTTATATTTTATTGTTGAGTACTGACAAGTTATCAATTTATTTTAGTTTTACCATGGGATTGAGGAGATTTTGATAAAGTTATTTGACAGTAAATGTTGACCAGTGAAGCATGCATCCCGTCTTGTTTATATTGTGTTGTGTAGGTGTTAGTGTTGGCTTTGATAGGAATGTGCATTGAGTGTGATTTTGTAAACCCCTAGGTGAGATCGTTTGTCTTAGCATCGTTTCCCCAAATCAGATAGTATGTATGAAATAATGTTTGTATTTACTGAGATACAATTTGAGATGAGTAACGGTAAAGAAAATATTGAGATGGCTATAGCTGATTGACTCATAAAGTCAAATGTTTATCTCAACATCTGTAGCATGAAGCAGCCAAATGACAATTTATCACCCTCTGGTCAGGATGTTGGTCTATCGCGGATTATAATCATAATGTGAATCGAACCCACAGTGCCTCAGTCACTCAACAACTAAAGACAAGGAAAATGGACGACAAGGAAAATGGACCCATTGCATTGAGTTTCTATGCATTTTGTTTTCAGGAACCTAATTTAGAGTGCTTTTAGTTTGGTGCAATTTAGTGCATACTTCCCACCACATGATTTTTGTCTGCCTTGAATCAGCAATTAAACAATGACAACCATTGGGAAGTATAAAATCATTTGTTCATGGAAGCTGAGATGTCTATGTCATCAGCATAGGCTCAATAAAAAGTCATTTTGCTTTGCTTTGAAAGTTTTGAAATTATACCTCTTTAGTCACATAACTTAAAAAGTAAGTATTATTATATTTGTATTTTATTTAATGAACTCTTTTTTAAAAACCATATTGTCAAAGTTTAAATATAAACTTGCTCTACCTTCTGTGCGTAGACCAGTCTCGTCGAGACAGTTTTACGTCTATTAACTCCAGTCACATTGAAGAATGCGACTTCCTTGCTAGCACGAGAAGAGGCATTGATCGAAGGAGACCTGAAACCTCCGGTAAAATGTTTGACACAAGGCTCTTCCTTTTTAAAATCTTTTTTACATTTTTTTTTATTTTGCTGCTTTGCTTCCATTTTCCTTTCCAATGGGGCAGGTTTTGAAAAAAGTGAGTCAACTTAAGACCACTACACTTGATTGATGAATCATTGAAATATCATAAAGCATCATAAATTGTCATCACTGTTAAAATGACATGTCTCTGTTTACAACTTAAAGTACGAAAAGGAAAAATGAATCTGGCAACATCCTTCAATTCAATCAATTCACATTATATCTTGTTTTAACGAAAGGTGTTTTGTCATTTAACGGAGTAGATTTGTTTTCAGTAACAACACTTTCACACATTCGGTTTTTTTTTCATTTTGTTTTGTTTAGGAATGACCGCTTGATATTTTTTGTGAGCTCTGAACACGCTTTGCTGTGCTTGTGAGATCTTTGTTTTGCTCCCCTTACACCCCCCCCCCCCCCTCACTCCTTTAAACCATTTTATTTTGTTTTTACTTTTGTTTTTTAGTTTGATGCTTTTAGTTGAAATAGATCACTGCCTTCTTAATTTCCTCACTAACAAGCATAAGATAAAACCCTTAAAAAGACTTGAAAGAATCATTATCATGGGATCAATGATTAAGCCTGGAATTTCTTCTTTTTTTTTGTTCTTTTTTTTTTCCTTTTTTTTTCTTTTTTTTTTTTGATAGAGTTAACATAAACCTTGCACTGTAGGATAAAAGGGGAAGTAATAAAGAGAAATGGAGTCATAAACGGTTGGACCCGGTCATTGTGAGTCTTGTGGGAATGAGAAAAAATATGTAGTGTTTTGCTGTGAACTGATTTTTGTATACATATCTATTTTTCGCATAATTTCCACACCCATCCATTTTCTACTATTTATGCCAAGAGAACAATTGTAATTTGTCACACTAATTTCAGAAAGGTGCAGATTTCTACTTGGCAGCTACATTTTCTCAACTTTTATAGCTGAGGTTTGAACACTTAGACAAGCAAAATCAAATATTATTTCACTCAAAGCGTCAACTTTTAAGGTTTTAAACTGTAATTTATTAAGTATTAAGCTTAAGGTTGCTGCAAGCTCATTTAGATCTATTGGATTCGATTTTAAAGTAAGGGAGAGGAATTTGATTGGCTGATGCATAAAAAGTAGCTATGATAGACAGAAACTTACAGAGGAGCTTTGATTAAACCTGAAAGTCACCTTAGAAAGAAAGAAAGATGTGGATTTGCTTGGGGTTACCGTGTTGAACACTTCTCTCCTTCATGGTATGGAATGGTCAAGAGTTCAAATTCAAAATGAGTCAAAAACTATTTATATTTGAATTTTAGTCCAGTCTAGTGTAACCCCTGAGTTTGGTTTTGTTTGCACATTCACTCACTTTGCTTCACTTAGAGCTAATAACTTTCCACTTGTGCATTTGTGTTTTCTGTGGACAATGTAATCTAATGCAATTTTTGTATAAGTTGATTTTTATTGTAATCTTTTTTTTTCAGGAGAGATAAAGTACTGCATGCAAAAACTGATTGTTGAAGAATTCTACTTTGTTAAATTTTTGCCAAATGTTAAATTAGATTGGACCAATCAATGTCCACTGCAGAAATAGTTCTAAAAATAGACTTTTTAAAAAATAATTCAAAATCTTGGATTTTGATTATTTGAATATTTGCTTCGCAATCCTTTTCTTGACTGATAAAGAATTACATTTATTTTATTATGATTAATTTGGTCATGCTCACTTTTCAGTTCAAAGAGTATTAAGTTTTTTTTAATTAAGTATACATTTTGAAACATGATTGATTTTTCCTCTTTTTTCAAATTACAAATAAATTAATTTCTAACATGTAATGAGACTTATGACTGTATTAAGTTATAAAGCCAAGTATAACATCTGGCGATAAAATGATGGGTAATTTTGTCTTCGAATTAACACACTGAAAAATGAAAGAAATGAAATTAGAATACCTCTTGAAATTGTTCTTTTGATGCTAACTTTTTTTCCTCTTTGCTATATTTCTTTATTTAAAAAAACAAACAACTTATAGCTTCTCCGACACCAAGTTCAAATAGCAACTATTCGGGTCGTCACGACAAGCCGACGTCCAGGCCCAGTCCCAGTAAAGGAGGTCAATTTGTCATGCCGGCCCAACCCCCTCCCAGGGAGCAATGGATGCCAGATGATGCCACAGCTGTTTGCACCGTCTGTAAGATTGAACAGTTCAGCATGGTAAGACTCGGATACGGACATTATTGTTGACATTTGTTTGAAACAGAGTAAGAGTGAGTTTGAGAATATTTCTTTGGTGCTTTTTTTTTTTGTTCTCCAGACCTGGCCCATTTGTACTGGGTAGAACATTTGACCCCAGCCCATTCTTCAACCCTGAATGGGGCACAAGGCCTCGGCATGCAAACCTGGATCCCTTTATTAAAAGACTAGGCATTTCAACCATCTACATAAAATCAACCTAGTGATTTTCCTACTCTGTCTGATACTATGAATGATGACTCCACAACTTACACAATTTGCTATTTTACATCATAATCATACCTTATGTTGAACAAGGTTATTGCCTTATTATTCTACCCTTAGTTTTAAAAACAGAATGGTTTTGCCACTGGCTATGAAAGCATGATAAGAAAAGGTAAATATCTATTGCTGACACCAATCACTTTATCATAAGTAAAGTGAGTCTTGTCCAGCAGTTTTTATCGTATTGTTTCATTTTCTGTCTTGATTATCTATTTATTTTCAGTTCAATCGCCGGCATCATTGTCGTCGTTGTGGGCGTGTCGTGTGTGCAGCGTGTTCCAGCAAGCTAACTGTCGTGTTTGGTGTTTTGGCTCGGACTTGTGATGAATGTTATGAGCAGATACATAATTTGAGGTAAGGTTAACTCTATTGAGAATGACAGAATAAATATAGATTGTGCAAAGTTCTAAAAGTTTTACTCATTTCTGTCGATTTCTTTTACACAAAGCCTGCACTATCTATATTGTTAGTTATTTTGTACTTAGGAAGTGGTTTGGGTGATTAATACAATTTTTGCTGGACTTTAAAATCTTTGAATCTGAAGGAAACAGAGTACAGAGCTTGTGGATGTCTATCACTTTTCTTCAAAGCTTAAAAATTCCATTAATCAACCAGATATCCATAAAAATTCCCTCAGTTTTAATATTAAAGCCACAAGTGGTAATCTTTTCTGTTCTTGAAAAGATTGAAACAAATTCTATTTTAATTCGCCCATTGAAATTATGTTTTGAAAATTTTAATATAAATTTTTGGGGTATATTTTTTAAATCTGCGACTTTCTCATGTATTCAAAGGTGATCTTATGCTTTTGTTGGCATTGATTTTCCTTTGAGATTGACGGTACCAGGAGTGCTATGTATTTGTATCATTTTTAGCTCTATTTTTTTGTTTGTTTTTCAGTGACATGGGTTCCGAGGACGAGCATGAGATTTACAGTCAGCGTATCAAAGAGCGGCTGTCTGGCAATATGGGTGCCATCAGTCCTGGGAAGGGGTCACCGGCCCAGAACTCTGATGCCACCAATGCCTTGACCACTGCATCATCCCGTGGCCGTAAAGTCAAACTGACCATGACAGATGCTATTCACCACACTGACCACACGTGGATACTTCATGCCAATATGGCAGAGACCGAGGAGGTCAGGACAGAGTTCTATTATGAACAGGTAAAGTTATGAAATAAGAAAAGCACAGAAAGAAATGCTGTGACTATTGTTATGCTCCTTCTGTAAAGTATGAATTGAACTGCTTTCTTTCTCTTTATTTATCAATAAAAACAAAATAACAACAAAAAAAAGAATCCCTTTAATCATCTCAGGAGGAAATTTGTCTTTAGTCTTTAGGGTCTATTCCAAGGGTAGACTGGAATAACCCAGGCGTCAGCCACAGTGCAGCGCCGCAAAGTGGGATCAAGGTTTTCAACTTCCTTTCTGCCTTTCAGTGTAAGGTTAAGTGCAGACAAACTTTCGCATCCAAATACTTACACCCCCTCTTTTCTGTTACCTCTGATATTTTTTCTTGACATACTTTCTTTGGTCTACCTCTTGGTAATTTACTTTGTTGCCTACATTCTAGAATTTGTTTCGGAATCCTACTTTCATTCATTCTATTTGCATGTCCAAACCATCTACGTTGATTTCTTTCTTTATTTTCTAAACTTTCTGCATTTTCTTCATCCCTTATTCTAGTGATTCTAGTTTTATCTCTTCTTGTTTTACCTACTGATCTTCTGAGAAATTTCATTTCTGGATCACGGTTTTGGGGAAAAAATGCAATCGAACCTGTGATCTCTCGGATTAGGCCCAAAAGACAAATTTTCTCCTGAGATAAATAAAGGGAATTTTATTTTCTATTTTGTTAATAGCAGGCAATGTTTATTTGTGATCTGAATTCCTTTTCATAATGAAAACAATTAAAATTTACGTTATAATAGAGATGACTCGATGTTGAGTTCTTTGTAAAGACACTTTACATTACACCATTCTCTTCACTTGATCTAGCTGCAAACAAGTAACTTGCTACAGACAGAGAAAGTATTTGTTATAATGCTAGTACATTGTGCCTAACAGGCTACTGTCCTCTATGCTCCTCAGGGAGTGGAGAAGGTCTTTTTGAATAACATGACCTCCCAGGGGATAAAGGATGTAAAACCTGTGAGTCTGTAGTTGTACGGGGATACGTGACTACAAACTCATCGTCATATTATTCATTATGATTCTGATTTTTTATGCAAACTGTTGTGACTCTCCACAATATGACAGAATGAATGATATTGACATTTTATATTTCTTGAATAACATGCTAAATATATTATAGAATACCTATCGTATCCGTATCTTCTCCAGTCCCCGAGTGTGGCCCTGTGTATATCACTACTCCATCAACACAACTCCAGACTGGAGGCGGGCAAACTACTCCTCACTCTGTGCGACATGTTGTCGACACACCTCGTACCCGTTTCACCTGGGGTGCCCAATCCAGAGATTGACTACAGCCTCATCATCTCGTACGTTATTTTCTTGTCACAAATAGATGCCCATGTTACCTAGATCTGCCAAGTCCTGGGTTTTGTTGGGTTTCTGGGGGTTTCTTTTTTTATATATATATATATATTTTATATTTTTTCAGGACAAGTCATGCTTTTATTTTTTGAAGGCTTGCTTTTCTATTTATGTTCATACTAATTGCGCAGAGATGATTGAAAGCTTTTTTTTCTCCTTTCATTTTGTACATTTTTTTAATGCAAGTCAGGATTGGTTTGTCTGTTTTGAGTTGTTTATGGCGGGATGGCATTCTATGTAAAATAGATAAATTATTTTATCCTTTAAATCTACCAAATTTTTTCTTTATTAAAAAAGAAATAGATACAAAACCGAAAGACGAAAGCAGTTTCAGTTTGTTGTACATTTCATTATTGCCTCCAAAATAGGACCATGAAGCAACTGCTATTCCAGGCCAAGTTCGACTCCCTCCAGTCCGTCGAGTCAGGGATGATAGGTCAGTGTGACATGTATTTGACCCGCGTTGACCTCCTGAGGACGATGGTGGAGGCAAACTATAAGGACTTGCCGACCATCAAGGAGTTGACCAAGCAGGACTCCGTCAGGTAAGTCTGTCTCATGCAGAAAGTTCAGAAAATAAAGAAAGAAATCAACTTACATGGTTTGGACATGCAAATAGAATGAATGAAAGTAGGCTTCCGAAACAAATTCTAGAATGTAGGCAACAATGTCTGCCATTTTAATTTGGATTTAATGGAACTTTCAGGCATGATGCCCGAGTGGGTAGCACATCGGACTCTAACGGCAAAGGTTGTGGGTTCAAATCCTACCCCAGTCACCTGTTTTTCCCGGGCAAGTAACTTTACTTTAAGTGCCTCACTCGACCCAGGTGTAGAAATGGGTACCAGCTTACAGCTGTGGAAGTAATCATTGATAGACTAGCATCCAATCCAGTATTATCTCTCTGTCCGCACTGATAAGTTCCGGCTCTACGGGCCTCAAGGCTTTTAAGGACTTACTTTTAGTCAAACTTGGCTACTCTATCTCCTGTGCAAGAGAAATCTATTGATGGTTGATATCACCCAAACAACTTAACAAGGCTTGTTCTCTATGACTGCACAACATTGACTTTTGAAACAGAAAGAAGGGGGCTATTACTATTGTTGCTAAGGTATTGGTGAACACTCAAACTAGTGTTCAGGCAAACGATTTGATCAAGTTTAATTTGTACACATTGTAAAGAGATGAAATTATCAGGTCAAACTGTAGCCTCAAAGAAGAAATAAACCAGA
Source organism: Dirona albolineata (assembly GCA_031763155.1). NCBI lineage: Eukaryota > Metazoa > Mollusca > Gastropoda > Nudibranchia > Dironidae > Dirona > Dirona albolineata. The sequence continues at coordinate 33 of JARFNW010142945.1, read as the reverse complement.
GAATAGGCAAAGCAACTAAAGTTTACGGTCAAC
>JARFNW010142934.1:0-10202 GCA_031763155.1 Dirona albolineata | reverse complement strand
CTCTCTCTCTCTCTCTCTCTCTCTCTCTCTCTCTCTCTCTCTCTCTCTCTCTCTCTCTCTCTCTCTCTCTGTCTGTACGGTGCATGCACATGTATTTGACAGCCCAGCTGTTTAGAGTGAAGTATCTTATTCAGGATAAGAATAATTTTAACATTTTGGGCAGAAATCATGTTTTCTAAAATGTAAATAATATATGCTTAATTTTCACTTCAATGATTATTGTTATTTGCTGTCATTTGTATGTTTGCTAATTACCAACAGAACTGCAAAACTTTATTAACTTTAAAACTCTTTTACTGACACAGGTAAAAATGTATTTATATGTTTATCTTCCTTTTAATCAGAGTGGTGTCTTTATGGAAAGAAAATGTGGTGTCCGTTAGCAAAAAGTCAGCAGATTCCTTAGCTGACCCAGCAGAGTATGAGAACTTATTTCCTGCTTTAAGAGACGCGTTGAAGACAGAGCAGTATCTCAAGCCACAGAGGCAAAGGGTCTTGCCTGCTTCTGCCTTCCCTAAAGTTCCTGTAAGTACTGGTGAAGTTAATACTATATATAAATCAAGTTATTCCTACTTTGCTGTTGCACTGTATTTTGTATTTGTTGTCAATGAAGACCAAGTTTTTTTAATGTGTTTAAATCAGCTTTGTCAAAAGATTTATAGAGACTAAGAAGGGGAAATGAAAAAAGAAATTCTAGAAGTAGAAGGGCCCATGGTGTGCCTAACTATCTAATGAGGTTGTTAAATACAAAAACGTGTGAAGCTTTCAAGTTGATGAACTGTTGTCAGGTAAAGAATGTGTCGGCATGCATTTGCTTGACTTTCTTTTTTTGGACCTATGCACCTGTATGGCATTAGCTCAGCACAAAACAAATATCAAGATGTTGTTTCCCAAAGGGTGTAAATGTTTGATGGAACCCCTATCAGTGAATAGTTTGTGCTGTATTGATTTTATGTGGATAACCTTTTTGTTTTGCTTTGATTGAAGAGAATATATTTGTATTATCTTGTCCAGAACAACTGTGATCGTAATCCAGTGGAGGAGATGCAACAAGCAGAGGAAAGTGGTCGCTTTGTCTACGCTGCTCCCATCGATGATGATGAGGAGGGAAATGAAGATGTGGGGGAGTTTGGTGATGCTCAAGAAACTCAGGAGGAACCCAAAAAAACGGTAAGTTATGGGTTGTTTATAATGTCAATGTTACATAGAAATATGGCTGTTGCACTCACATCAGTCTGCTGTCTTACCTAAGATAATTATATATGTATATGGACATATAAAGAATCTGAATCCTTATGTTTTTAATGCTAGGTATTGAGTAGTTCAAGTAGAAATATGGACTGGTGGCCGAGTTTTGTGACGTTCTGTGTGAGATCATTTAATAGTCTGTGTCAATGGTCAATGAACTGTCTGCTCAAGACCTCTCTCCTCTTAATATCCTCCTTTGTTGAGGTTACTGTATTTGTTTTTCACGACCTTAGTCTGGATCAATTTAAAGCATTCTTTCAACAACAAAAAAAATGGTTGCCCTTTTTTTGTTGTTAAAAGTAGGATTTACTTTGACATTGTACTGATTTTTTATTTGTTTTGTTTCCCTTTGTTCTGTATTTGTGTTATAGGAAGTCGTATCACCACCACCACCCAAACAGTCTAGTCCAGAAAAACCTCCTGCAGCTGCTGAAGCCCCAAAACAGAAAAAGGAAGAGGACGTCAAGGCCTCAACACTTGAGGAAGACATAGAGAAGGAGTTGGAACTTGATTTGGAAAATGTTAACATAGAAGACATTGAAGACATCAACCCTGACGTAAGTCAATTAACGATTTAATACTTTGTGATTTTTTATGTCCTTTTATAGCCCCTGTATCAAATTTACTATTACATCACCTGGCACTATTAATTGTGGACAACATATTTTAGTACTAGATTTTGATTCTGTGATAATGGCAGCCTCTGTAGTCCAGGCTTATGTAATAAAGACTAGTAGTATTCAAATGGAAAACCAAATGAAGAGGGCTTTCCTTAAATCGAGTTGTATTGCAAGCAAGTGAAGCCGGAAGATCGGTGTACAAAAACTAATTAAAGCAAGTATTTTTATGTATAAGTATAAGCAGAAGAAATGTATATGGTGCAGACAGAGAAAGATATTGTTAGTGTGTTAGTATGATAAGCTGCCCTACTATAGCGCCAGGGGAGTTGAGAAGGACTTTGATGGACCCAGCCTGCTGGGTGTCTAAATGATGTTTTGCCTGTAGTGTTCTGTGATACTGACTCTTCACCCATGGTTATCTTTTGTGTCTTTAATAATTATGTTCACGGTTATAACTTTTGAGATACAATTCATAATATGTCCTTTTTTTATTTCCATTTTCAGGACCTGGTACTCGATGAAGATGATTTGTTACAAGATTAAATGGGGATGAAGGAGAGTTTGAGTGGAGAATGATTCGAGATTGAATGAAATTTGAACTTCTTTTTTTTTTTTTGGACCAATTGGCTGCAATGCCCTTTTTAGAGTGGCAATGAAGACAAAATTATTGAGATGGATTAGAAGTATTTAGTTTATGGTGGTGTGGCTCTCTGTGATGAAAGGTTGATTTTGACTTCTTTTTAAAAAAAAATATGATTGTATGGTTTTCACCTACCATGTTTCATCTTATATTGTTCTATGTGATTTGTCCTGTCATTTTATTTAATCCTGAACGTTATACATTTATGTGACCTGATTTCCAAAAACAATTCTTGTCTGATTCTTTCATTTGTCTATTAAGCACCACATTCACATGGAAACTGATATCAAAATCAGCCATTTGACTTCAATGTTATACCATACAATTATAGAGTGGGACTCATTCTCGTTTCCCGTTGTCAAAATGTCATGTTTACTGTGGTAATTCCAGACAGAAGAAAAGAAAGTCACTCATTGAATTCATAAGATATCTCCAGACGCATCACTTTTCTGAAAATCAGGTTTCACATATTGTACTGTCAATAAATTGAACAATTGAGTGTTTCCTTTTAGGGTGATGTGGTGAAATGCAATAATATTTAAATGTTAATTAATTCCTACACTGTTGTTATTAGATTATTAGACTTTTTCACTGAGGCAGATATTTCTGCACCATGATTATGATGATAATATGGATTTTTTTTTCGCCCATCATCAGTTCACACTATCTTTGCATTATCTCATTGAAGTCTTACTTGTGATGAAGTAAAGCTCAACTTATAATGCAAAACAGTGGGTGGGGGTAGGGAAGGATGAGTAATGTTTACATCTCATTATTTTGTTTCACCTAATTCTCATCTGTCATAACTTTGAGGGATGACATGACATTTGACCTCTGGACCTGAAACTGACGTCAATGCCAGTCACTTTGACCTAGATCCCATTCTTCTCACCAAGTAACAACCAATGACTATTTCGTAACTTTGGCTAGTGATTATGCTCTCCAACTCTCCCTAACCTACTCCTTTGCCCTGTCTCCATGCACATGATGTAAGTGCCTATAGCAAAGGTAGTGTTAGAGAAATCAGTGAGTGTTCAAAGCAATTATGTTGCCAAAATAAAAACATTTTTAATTTGAGTATAAAGAAAAATATTTAGGTTTCCTTGAATTTGATATATATGTGATACTACGTTGGTAGTCTTTTTTGAAACTTAGGCAGAATTTGTTTTTCTATGGCAGTGATTTTTTTCTTCGTCTTTTTTTTTCTTTTTCTGCGGCAGCGACTTTTTTTCCCCTTTAATTTTGCAATTCAATTGTATGTTTAATGTTTGCGTTTGAGGAATGTTAAATTATACATGATGTTGACTATTTATGGACAAAATCACTTTCTCTTAGTGTTGGTTCTTGTGATAGATGAATATAATCTTGAGATAGCAACCAGCAAACTGGATTATCAATGGAGCTAAAATTGAGGCTCTTACAATTACATTCGTTGATGACTGGGTTGAACCACAGACTTAATTTTTAACTCAATTTCTCAGTAAGTATGGTATGGTTTTTGTTCACATTATGTCTGTTGCAGTGAAGGAAACAATTTGACATTGTTAATGGTAAATATCATTATTATTATTATCCAGTTTTTCAACACATATTATGCTGAAGCTGGGTGGGGACTGCAAAAAAATGTCATGTCTTGGAAATATTTAAATAAAGTTATGTAAATAAAATTATTGTTTTTTCTTGTGATTTTGTGATTTATGTACTGTTACTGTTACTATCCAACTTTGAAATAGTAGTTAGTAGTAGTCACACAATGATTGTGTCCAACCAGATTTTTGATAACACTTTATGTACCACTGACATCTACAGTTGTCCGACATATAAACTCATATTTTTTGCTATCCTTAATGTCCCAGTGACAATCGTTTCAAAATGTGGTAATTCATTGCATGAACCAAAGAAATGATTCAAACTATGCAAGTTATTTCTTAGTGATCATATGACACTATCCTTATTATAAAAAAATCTAAAATTGTTAAATTTTAATGTGGAAAAAATTTTATTACGATGATGCTTTTGGATCAGAATTGGAAGACTGGATTCTTGGTCTAGACTGGTGTATTTGTGATAATTCAGACGTGAAGAAAGGTCTGCAAAGTGAAATTGCAAGGCCAAGGCAATCCAGAAAGTAATCAAAAGTTCTAGTCCTTGGATCTTGCAAATTGTACGTTCATGCACTCAAACACACTGCCTTATTGGGTACCAAGAATCAAGGCTCTATATTTATTCATTCCTGAGAAATGCATTTTCTCAGCTATCTAGATTTGGGTGTGGCACTGACTGCTGAATATCAGCAATGGATATGGCAAGTTAAGTGTTGAGATACTTGTGGAGTGTCCAATCAACTACGCCTAACCTTTAAGTTTCCCTCCATATTGGACTTCTCATTGGCTACACATTTTTATTTTACCCAAAAGACTGAAAAGCATTCACAAACAATGTTGCATCATCACGTCATAAAGTCATAACTAACAACCTTACTTTTGGCGAGGAATCTGATTCTTATCTTATTTTTGGAAAAAAAACTCAAATCCAAATGTCAAGGTCACACAGTTGCTAAGAGACAAATACAAATTTGGATGATATAAGACTGATTTGAAATGCCTTGATTCAAAAGTTGCTTATTGATTGACCTCGGCTGTCACATGATTTTTAACACATTTTGTATGACGGACGCCTGTAGTTGTGGGTCTACTTGACCTAATCCTTTTGGTTCCTGGTGTAGCAGAGGGCCTCTACTTCGTTTCTAGTTCCTCCTGTCTCGAGCCTTCTCTGTCACATGTTTTACTGATCATTTCAGAGGTAGTAAACTCAATAAATAGTTACTATCTCTTCTGTCCATCATCTATCAATGTAATACACACACCTCTACGCTCTATTATAATAATACAGACACTATTAGTGTCTAGACAATGCTTGCCATCTACATAACCATAATGCGGGAGCCGGTGGAGCAGTGGTTAAATCACTCCCCTTTGGTTCAATAGCTTGCAGGTTTGAATCCCAGTGGAAGCACTGGATTTTTTCTCAAGACCTTTATCACACTTTGCGGCGCTGTACTGCAGCTGAGGCCTTGGTTATTCTGCCCTACCCTTGGAATAGACTCTAAAATCAATGGGAATGTAGGTATGTTATGTGAAGTTAGCTGATTTTTTTTCATAGGAAGGAAAAATGTTGTGGCATTTTTTTCCCATTACAAGTTTAATCATCTCATCTTAACACAATTGTGTGGACTTAATACAAAGCTTGCACTTCATGAAGAAACAGACCACTGAGTATTTTGGCTTGAATCTGAGTAAAGACACGCTTCACCGACCTAGTCGTTATGTTTTTTGTTTTTTATCTGTTCCCTTTAGAACAGTGATTAAACAGTGTAGGGACCAGCTCTGTTTTTGGCTGAGGACAGTGTACAAGGCAGAAGGCGTCGATGTGCAGACCCAGATACAATATGTGCCCCATTAGTACACATGACCTGATGCAGAGCTGAAAAAAATCTATGGATCAAGATTTTTAAAGCAAGCAGGGGATCAGCCCACTGTGCGTTCCTAATCGTAATTTGTCTAAATAATTATTCGCCCAAATCTTGTAATATTACAATTTTTAAAATCAAAATATGCACTTTGAGGCAAATAACTTGTTGACAAAAGGAAGCATAAATAAAAACAACATTGTATTACAAAACTTTATTCCATTCAATTTCATCATTTCCAAATGTACAATAAGATAATGCATTGGCATCTTTGGTGACCTCAAAACAATGAGGTTATTTGTATCAGCTTCGGTCCCAAACACAAAAGTATACTGAAATGTATTTGCAATTTAACATTTTAATTTCAATACACTTGTTTACAAAATCAGTGCTAGGAGTATTCAATGTCTTGAAATCTGTAGAAAGATGAAAGAAAAAATAATATTTTTAAAATGTCCAATCTCAATATACAGTCAAACTTGGATATAAGAGTAACAGGACTTATGGACCAGTAGGTTTTCCCTGTTATAACAAGTCCTAGTACTTATGGACCAGTAGGTTTTCCCTGTTATAAGCAAGTCCTGTTATAAGCAAGTCCTGTTATATCCAAAATGATGGGAGACAACCTGGTTTTGGTTTGATCCTTCAGTTGGCACCACTGTGTCTGGCCAGCGAGAGCCGCACACATGCTAAATCTCAGGTAAAACAACCACTCCTCAACAGAAGAGGTAAATAAGATTGTTTTAGAGTGCCCAGTCAGCCATTAAAAAATACTTAAAATGCTGCTAATGTAAAAGCAATAATAAAAATGAAAAAGATTCATTCTGTGACTACTCCTGTTAACAAACAGCTCAAAGCAACTACAACAACAAGAGTACTAAAATAAGTATGATAAATTAGTCGCTGCAATTAACAAATTATTTAAATACTGAACTAAAGCAATTACATTTTACATGAAGAAAACCCACAAATTGATGAAAATGTGGCTATATATATTTTGTTTTGTAATAAGTAATATAACAATATAACAAATATATATATCATAATATATATGAAAATGTCCAGCATTAATTTGAGTACCTTACTAACTGTTTTGCAAAAAGAAAATGAAGAGGGAGCGGGCACTGATGGTCTAGTAGACAGAACGATAGTGGGATAATGTAACAGTGCCAGTGAGAGATAAGAACAGAAAACAGAAAAAAAAGATTTTCGTCAAACAGGGGAATCAAACCCATGCCTGCCACAGCAACTCTGCCTCGCCATAAACAGAAAACAAGCCCACTACCCATTAATTGGACTACCTACAAAGAAAAATAATTATAAAAAAGGTACTAACTTGCATTGAATACATGTGTAGAATACAGTTTGTCCTTCATCAGCTGACCGTGTTTGACGTGTTGTGTATGTCATAGTTTCACTCTTACATTTTGGGCACTGTCGGTCAACCTGTGAAAAAAAAAAAAAGGCATGCATAGCTTTGATCATGTTAACGTACAAAATAAAGTTGGTTGAATGCATAGTTTACACAATTAAATGCACTAGGTGAATTAACTTAGATTAGAAATAGTGCATCAAACAACCCTGAAATAGGAACCTACTGATACATTTTCACCAGTGTTGAATGACGAATTGAGGCATGGATCTCTTCTTTTCTCTTTTTGATTATTTATTTCGAATGAAATGAAATCCTAAATAAAAGAGCTCAGGTTAGGATTATTTATTACAGGGAGGGTGAAAAATAACAATTTTCCATTCCTACTTCAATTTCAATAAACTTTTCAGTTATAGAACCACTTCTTCGCTGTTGTGAAGGAGCTTGACCATGCCACTTAAGGCATGCCAACAATAATGGCCGGGTCAACCCATTCCGCTGTATGAGCAAGTAGGTGCTGAAGAAGACGGAGATGACAAGCCAGGAGGCGCACTATCAGCGATCATATCGCCACGCAAATACACAAATGTGAATGAAAAGAGGAAGAGTTATAGAACCAGATGGACACCCAAATTTCACCAGCACTCTAGGCTGGAAATGTATGTAAGGAATCTGTGGAAGAGACACAGAAATGTACACAATTTCTAGCACTTCCAAATTTCCTAAATACAAAATTGTTTTTTTCAACAACATATTTGAAAGCTTCACAAGGTAGTGCCAATTGCCAAAAGAGGATTTTCACGGTCATGTCAACAACATCACCCCCCACAACAGATTAGTTAAGATACTTTGCATACCGTTGGACCAACAAAATCAGACTGGGAGATGGGCTCAGGCGCTGCTTTTCTCTCGCTCTTCTTTTTTGAAGTATTGAAATAAATGGTGAATTCATCCACAGCCTCTTTGTAATCTGCAATGTAAAAGATTTCTTAACATTAGTTTTTTCAGGCATCTGATATCATAATATTTTTGTAACTCAGCATACACATTTCTTTAAAATAGAAGACAACAAACACTGTGTGCCCACACATCTTAATTATGAAAGAGAGGATATATTTTAATTCCCATTAATAATGAAATAGAATGGATAAAATCCCATGACAAACAAAAGTAAAAAACAGATTTCAAAATCTAAAAACTTAATATACATCTGTTACTAGATGTTGTGGGACAGCTGAATGTATTTGTTATCAATGCTGCTTCATAAAAAAAATATTTAAAAAATAAATCTTTGTTTACCTCTATGTTATAAATCTTTTTAAGTTAGGTTCGTAAAGCATGGTGGGATGAAACTACAAAATATAACATCATTCATCAAAGAGTTGTGGTCAATTTTATCCCTTTGAAATGAAATCAAGGGTCATTGTTTTGTCTCTTGACCAAAAAAAGAGGGCCGTACAAATAAATAAGAAGAAAAAATATGGGTTGGAAGTTGTAATGCTGAATAAGCACAGTGTCAGAAATAATTTCAGACTAAAGTTTTTATTTTATGACAAAGCAGCGTTAGGATTTGTGTACATTCATTAAAGTGCTAATTTATATTTCATGTCGATTATAATGTTTGAATTTCAATGCTCTTTGAGATTTTTTTCAACATAAAAAGTAAAAGCTCAAAACACTTACAAATGTATTGTCATTCTCTCCACACATGTTGTGAGTAGCTATAATCTTTTAGTGGTTTTATTAAAATGAATCAAGATATGATCATTTGCCAACAAAACAAAAATATACCTTTGACACTTCGTTGATACTGGCATCTCTGGCATTTGATTACGGTACTGACTAGTGAGACCAAAGGTAGGATGGAGCCACACCAAGGACAAAAGTCTAAGTCTGATATGACAGGTGGGGGAACACTGGAGCTGGCAGCCATATTCATCTTCACATCTATTCTTTATCTAAAAACAAAAAGACAAATCAGGGAGGATCATAAAAAATGAGATGATATTACGATTTAAGTATAGACTTAGAAGACCGTCTTTGCCGTCTAATTCTAATTTTATAACAATAACAATAAAATATCCTAGATCCTGATAGAAGACACATCTAGAATTAGAACATAAGTAATAAAATGAATGTCACTGCATCTGACTTTTATATTCTTTCAAATCTTTCTATACTAGACTTTTAGACGGTCTATATTTATTATAAATATAACTACTTCTATACAAAAGAAGAAGGCTGCTGACACTGCTGCCCCTCATACTAATATATATTAAATTGTTATCATAATCATAATAATAATTCTCTCTGACTCTGACTGACCAACTGACCGTTCAATTCATGCACTTGCAATTTATGATTATAATAATAATAGTAATAGGAATAAACATTTTATTTTCATTTTTAAACGTTTTCGCTCTCACTCACACACACACATCTCTGTCTCTATCTCTAACTGCTAACTCTTAAACTTAAATTAATTAAGATTAAGAAAACTAAAATGTATATATATTAATATGGGGATATATTATTACAGTACAGTCAGTAGACGTCTATCTATATTTATATATAGTCATAGTCATATATAGTTTATAGTCAGTATTTATAGTCTAGTTATAGTTATATAACTTCGTGCCATAGCCAAAATAATATATAATTATAATAATAATACTAATAGTCTACTACTAATACTAATATAATAATAATACTATCTATTCTATTATTATTATTATTACTCTAACTCTATATTATTATATTTATATATATATATACTATACTGTAGCGGTTAGCTAACAGGAAGGTTGAATACAACAATCGTTTTGGATTCTTGTGGTTTTTATTTGGTTCATA
>JARFNW010142923.1:0-10202 GCA_031763155.1 Dirona albolineata | reverse complement strand
ATGATGATGATGATGATGATGATGATGATGATGATGATGATGATGATGATGATGATGATGATGATAACAATAACGATGACGACGACAAGGAGGAGGTAGAGGACAATAATGATGATAATGATTATGATGATGATGATAATGAGTATGAGGAGAAACAAATATGAACAAATTCGTTGTCGCTATGTCTGATGATTTGATGTTTGTTGTTCTCTTTGTGTAAATATACGAGTTATATCCAAGCACATAGCCGCCACTCCATGTCAAAATGACATCTCCTGTGGCCTGGCTGTATGTGACACAAACAGATAGATACCTGTTTTCGACACTTTCCCCTGTCTATGGTGATTGGGCGTTTGCATGTTCGTATGTGTATATATGTACTTACATGTGCATATGTACGTGTGTGTGTGTGTGTGTGTGTGTGTGTGTTTGCATCTGGGTGTGCGTTCATCGATGTGTTTGCATTCGTGTGTGTTTACACCTGTATGTGTGTCTGTGTTTCTGTTTGTGTTGATGTGTTTGTATCTGTTTGTGTCTGTATCTGTTCTGTTTGTGTCTGTATCTGTTTGTGTGTGTTTGTATATGTATATGTATATATGCATGGTGAGTGTTTGAATATGTGTTTGTCTGCATGTATGTGTGTGTGTGTGTTTGCATCTGTATATGTATGTGTTTTAAATTGCATCGCTGTGTGTTTGTGGGTGTTTGTATATTTGTGTGATTGCATAACATGTGCGAGTGTCTGCGAGTGTGTATGTGTGTGTATGTATGTATGCGTGCATGTGTATGTGTGTGCGTGCATGTGTATGTGTGTGCGTGTATGTGTGTGTGTGTGTGTGTGTGTGTGCATGCGTGTCTATGCGTATGTGTGTCCCATGTAATATGTATGGGCAACACAAACACTTCTCCCCACAGAGGATTAAATCTGTAGTCAAACAAAATCTAAATCTAGGATCTTCTTGTTGAGAGTGGATGTCCCACAAAAGATAGCATGACATCGGGGTGGGGAATTAGTTGACGGGAAGGCTGCACCAGAGCGTAATATCATAGTGGGGGGACGGGGCTCCAGACGGGACAGGACACCGGACAACTTGGCACTAGCAGCTTGGTTTGGTTCTTCATCTTCAGACAGTGGTGATTAATTTTAACTGATCAAAAACAGTGTTTGGTCGGTTAGAATTAATCACCACTGTGTGACGAACAAAACCAAGCTGCTTGTGACAAGCTGACCGGTGTCCTGTCCCGTCTGGAGTCCCGTCCCTACACTATTATGTAAAAAAGGGGGGGGTGTGAATTACTAAATTCATATTCTGTGGTCAGGGATTAGAGTGTAACATGTTGGTCTTCGAAGGTTCAATTTATTAAATTAATGGACATAATGGAACAGTGACGTTTCGGACATAGACCGTCGTTAAGTTATATGCAAACTTATAGCGAAAGAGATTATATCATATGTAAATATGTAATTGTCATTTATCGCCTGAAAGATTTACAAGTGTATTGTAAAAATGATGTGGAGGAGGAGAAGAAGGAAGAGGAAGAGGAGGAGGAGGAGGAGAAGAAGGAAGAGGAAGAGGAGGAGGAGGAGGAGAACAAGAAGAAAAAAAAAGAAGAAGAAGAAGAAGAAGAAGAAGAAGAAGAAGAAGAAGAAAAAGAAGAAGAAGAAGAAGAAGAAGAAGAAGAAGAAAAAGAAGAAAAGCCCTTTCAAGCCTTCAGGCCCACAGTGCCAACGCTTATCCCGGTTTCAGTAGCGCGAAGCGGACAGAGTGACAATACGTCACCCTTCTGGATAGGAAGTTGGTCTATCGCAGATTACTTCCCCAGCTGCAAGCTGGTAGCCATTTTTACACCTCAGTCGAGTGAGGCAATTGGAGTAAAGTTTCTTGCCCAAGAAAAACAATGAAGAGGCTGGGATAAGATTCAAACCCACGACCTTTGCCGTGAGAGTCCGCTGTCCTAACCATTAGGTCACCTCACCTCGCCGTGTTAGTTAAGAGTTGGATATTATTCTGCCTATTCCCCTTGACATGACATCACTTGTAACTTCTGTTCTAACAAAAAAAACCAACCTGGTCTTGTCAACTCCACAATTCATTTTTGGAATCCATAATCATCATTGTTAAACACCACAGTTATGTTGAATCTTTTTACTCATTTTTTGTAACTGTGCTTAGTGCTTGGCCACTCACCCCGAACTAGACCACTTACTTGGTGTCCACATCCCCTTCACACAAGACAGAATGAGTCGAGACAAGACCATGATCTCGATGTCCAACCAATCCAGTCATGGCCATATCACCACTATCGGACGACATGGCTGGACGTCTCTCCAACATTGCCAGCATCTGAGGGAAAACAACCAATAGACCCATTTCTTTACTGATTATTTGAAAATCAAGCTTAAAAGGTTGTTTTTTGTTTTTGAATGCCATTTTCGACACTGTCTTGTTTACTAAATTACATGCTTTCAGCTTAAATGCAAAGATTGGAAACCTCACCTTTATAAACACACATTCTTACCTCGTCAGTCGGCAAATGAACTGCCATGTCTTTGACTGTCAGTCTGTCATTGTGGGCGATGTTGCAGTCTGCCCCCGAGTCCAACAGAGTTATCACGACCTCCTTGTGACCTCGCTGGACAGACCAAGTCAGGGCCTTTGACAAGCAGGGATGTGGAAATAAATTGGTGGTCATCCGATTAGTTCATTTGTTTGTTTGTTTGTTAACTGTTCCCTGTAATACCGTAATTAAACAGTGTAGGGACCAACTCGTGAGTCTGGCCGAGGACAGTGTACAAGGCAGAAGGCATCGATGTGCAAACCAAGATACAAATATATCCAGGTCAAGCGTAAGTCTGTTTCCCACTAGTACACATGGCCTGACACAGAGCTGGAAAATCTATGGATCAAGATTTCTAAGGCAAGAAGGGGATCATATTTTATTCCTTGGCATTTAACGCCTTTGGGGGGCTCTTGGTTTGTTTTGGTTAATTTAGTTATCTGTTCACTTATGTACTGTGATTAAACAGTGTAGGGACCAGCTCTGTGTCTAGCTGAGGACGGTGTACGTTGAGTCAGAAGGCGTTGATGACACGCAGACCAGAAAAGATTCATCCAGGCCGGTGTTTGGCTAGTGCTGGTACACATGGCCCGATACAGTGTTGGAAAATTTATGGATCACAATTTTTTTTAATTTAGGGCAAGCAGGGGATCAGCCCACTGTGCCAGTAAACCTTGTTCTGTACAAGAAGCGATGCACTGTTCAGTACTTCTCCTATCTGGACCAGACAATATGATGACACTGTAGCCTCAGGAGACAAGGAGACAATCCACCAAGTGATTCAGTGGCATCGAGTCCCCTTTACTACCAAAAATAGAATGCCTTTGAGTTTTTTCAATCTCATTGATTTCCACTATAAAAACTAATGCTGTCCTCACAGTCAGATAATATGAGTTGTCTTTTTGCTGATATTTCCTTCACTTCCCCTCATAACTTTGATCCCACTTCGCGGCACTGCACTGTGGCTGATGCCTGGGTTATTCCGGTCTACCCTTGGAATAGTGAAGTCCTTCATAGCCTTGAGGCCCATAAAGCTAGTGCTTATCCCGATTTCCGTGGCGTGAAGAGTCACAGAGTGACAATATGTCACCTTTCTGGATAGGAGTCTGGTCTTATCGCAGATTGCTTTTCCAGCAGCAAGCTGGTACCTATTTCTCTACCTGCAATTGGAGTAAAGTTTGTAAACCAGGTGTCTCGGACTGGGATAGGATTCGAACCTACAGCCTGGAATAATGCTAGGAAATGTGGCAGTGGCTGGAAGAGGTGGAGACTGAATCGAGCCAGGTGGTGAAGTGGCTAAGAAGTCACTCGCCTTTGGCTCAAGAGGTCGCGGGTTCAAACCCCGGTGGAAGCACTGGTTTTTTTTCTCAAGACCTGACGCCTGGGTTATTCCGGTCTACCCTCGAAATAGACCCTGAAGACAAATTTCCCCCTGGGATGAATAAAGGGAGTATTATTTGGATTGTTATTTTTTTATACGGTCAAAATTTGTGATCTAACCTGTGGTTCTTTGTGGCCAAGAAGTTAAGACATTGCCCTCACTGCACCAATAGAATGATGATAGTGGGATAATGTAACCGTGCCAGTGAGAGACGAGAACAGAAAATAGAAAAACGTCGACCGGGGAATCAAACCTATGCCTGCCACAGCAACTCCGCCTTGCCGTAAACAGCCCATGCTACCTCTGGACTAATCCGCCACCAAGAATGGGGATTTGAGTGCAGGATCTAATGTGTTCGTGCCAGGAAGATATTGATTGATAAGGCAGAGAAAAAACTGTCAAAAGTGGGGATCGAACCCATGGTTCTCTGTGGAGAGGTTACGGCATTGCCCTATCCACGCCAATGATTGGTGATTTGAGAGCAGTGCAAACACTATCAACATTGGATAATCTCCTGCAAGGATTCAATCTCAAGTCGAGTTGCCTAACCACTCAGCCACTGAAGTTATGTAATATGATGTAGGTGGTGTTGTTTATGGGGTCCCCTTCATACCACAAGAAGCAGTGTAGGGGCCAGCCCTATGTCAAGCTCTGAAGGGTGCACATGACAAATGGAAGTAAATCCAAATGTCAATGAGGACTTCCACCCATTCATCACCTCACGCATGGCTAGAAAGACTGCATTAGGAATTAAAGATGAGCAGGTGATAAGCCCGCTGCGATGATGTAGGTTCGTAATATAAAGTAAAGTCCTTTAGTCTTGAGGCCCATAGGGTCTGTGCTTATCCTGGGAATTCCGTAGTGTGAAGCAGACGGAGTGACAACACGTCACCCTTCTGGACAGGAAGCTGGTCTATTGCAGACTATTTCCCCAGCTACAAGCTGGTACCCATTTTTACACCTGGGTCGAGTGAGGCAATTGGAGTAAAGTTTCTTGTCCAAGAGAGATTTGAACCCACGACCTTTGTCTTGAGAGTCTGCTGTCCTTACCGCTGGGCCGCCTCGTCTACCGTTTAATAGTAATACAATGCAACACATAAATATAAAATAAAACAAATGCTAAGACAGAGAAAAAGGACATTTCGACAAGAAATTAGTTACTTTATTATTATATAAACTTTGTCAAGAAATGAATCTGACACCCAAATTGAGTGTATCATAAATAGTAGTAGTAATGAAATATGTATGCAAATGTTGCATAGGTGACGAGAAACCAAAACAAATTGGCACTCATCAATTCTCTCTCACTCTCATCTCTCTCTTGCAAATTAATACAGGAATCGTACAAAAATATAAAAACCAACGTCATAATCATCACAGCACCAAACGAGCTCATCACACCAACAACAAACTAAAAAGGGAGGAAAGGGAAGTAATTCATGAAATAGCTTACACACTGTCTTCCTGTTTACTCGGCATGCAAGAGCACAACAACTACAACTACAAACTCATCAACCAAGACGGATATCAATTTAATGGAAATTCAAGGGAAATGCAAAATAAAAATTAATTGGGAAAAGAGATACGATGGGTTTACAGATGGTCGAATGGATAAGGCATTGCACTACAACCTTGGAGTTGGAGACCCGGGTTCGGTTTTTTTCTTGGGCAAGATTATTAACCTCGGCTTTGCTCACCTGGACATCATGGATGATTCCTGATAAGATCAGGCCAACACTTGATGGATTACCTTTATTCCTTCTAAGGAATGCCTAAGCAAAGGAAGAATCGCCGTACACGCTCACAGTCACAGATTTTACATCATGTTTGAGAAAAAAAATGTTTAAAACTCCCCTAGAGGTAAAACTCATAAAAAATATGATCCGCATGCACACACAAACACACAAGATAAAATGATAATTTGTAATGTATGAAGCCCTCATTTTAATTTTAACATTTTAAAGCAATGCAAGATTTTTATCTTTTAAAAGTAATGGAGGTGAAAAAGATGATAACTCATAGTGGAGTGTGAAAGTGAAACGAATCAACACTATTAGTACTTCTCTAACACTAACAATGCATTTATTCATACACCTTTCAAGGAATTGAATTACATTTTATTGTGAATACCGGCCACTTCAACTTCCACATCCAACCAAAATCTATTTCATCAACTTGATAATAACTAACTGATAAGTAAAATAATTAATAATGAGGGACACAAAGTATCGCTTCAGTCTTTCTTTCTTTCAAAGTAAAATACTTCAAATAAAAGTGAGATTATTCTACTGTTACTGTAACACCCACCACAACCCTCTTCGTCTTTCCCTGGGCCCTATTCACATCTAAAATTAGTTATCTGTCACAAATTAAATGATTTGCATTTTTCTATCCAGAAGCAAATCATCCCAGCCACCTTATTCAGTCAAAGTGGTGCAAATTGTAAACTCATATAGACTATCCATTTTTTTTCAAGCAACTATCATCATCATCATCATCATCATTCATCCACCACTCGCGTCCTCATCAATCGCTGTCGCTCTCGTTGTCTATCCGGCTCTGTCGTATGGCACTACTCATGACGTCTTCGATTTCTGGTTTCTCAGGTTTCTCGATATCTGACTGGACGGCCCCTACCTGAGCCAACATCCACTCCAGCTCTGGGGAAAGGTGAAAGAATATTGTATGAATGTTAATGAATGCCAATTCATTTCTAATTATAGAAAAGGATGTCACACAGGAGATGGATCGGGTACACGCTGAGAAGACCAAAGACTGGTGAAAGCAGAATGGCTTTGAGATGGATCGGGTACACGCTGAGAAGATCAAGGACTAGTGAAAGCAGAATGGCTTTGAGATGGATCGGGTACCACTGAGAAGACCAAGGACTAGTGAAAGCAGAATGGCTTTGAGATGGATCGGGTACACGCTGAGAAGACCAAGGACTGGTGAAAGCAGAATGGCTTTGAGATGGATCGGGTACACGCTGAGAAGACCAAGCACTAGTCAAAGCAGAATGGCTTTGAGATGGATCGGGTACACGCTGAGAAGACCAAGGACTAGTGAAAGCAGAATGGCTTTGAGATGGAACCCACAAGGCAAGAGAAAAAGGGGAAGACCAAAAGCAGCGTGGAGGAAAGAGGTAGAGGCGGGTGTCAAGAGAATGGGGAAGTCATGGTCACAGCTGGAGAAGGAAGCACAGAACAGGCCCCGATGGAGAGCCGCTGTTGATGGCCTATGCTCCCTGGGGAGTTAAAATTAAAAGGCAAGAGAGAGATTTCCTTTCTGGAAACCTAACAAAATTATTAACTCACTGGAGACACATGTTTTTTTTTTTAGTCTCTTTTTAAAAAATCACAACTTTTTAACTATAGAAGATAATCCCATTCTATTTCAAGTTCCCAAAACATTATTATATGAACTTTTACGTGTGTTGGTTTCAATCGTATATCATGAAGAATTAATTTTTTAGAAAGTAAAATAAGCCTGATACGCTCAGTGTTGAAATTTTAGAATAATTTCCGTTCCCGGATTCTAAGATAAATCTACTACGCCATCACCTCCATGGACTCAATCAACAACAAACATCCACCCGTTCACTCACCGTCCTGTTTGAGGTTCATGCCTCCGAGGGTCAACGGACCAACCCACTGCTTCTTGAGGTCGCCCTCAAAGTAGACGAAGATGGTGGGAAGGTTTCTGTCGGGGTAGTTTGGGATGCAGACGGAGGACACGCTGCGCAGGAATTTAGTCTGGGGGAACTTTCTCGCCAGGTTGACCAGAAAGTTGTTCACAAGTTTACAGATGGGGATTCTGAAAATGAGGAAAATGAATATCATAATCATAATAATACCTATTACCTATACATTGAAATAGTAGTGCTTATTCACAATCTTCACCGTGATCTAAGCACTTTTATACAGTAGCACATTTTCCCCGGGAAATAATATGTAAAAATATAAAACAACTCCAGGTGCAAAAATGCAGCACAAAAAAAACTTACATAATTTCCATTTCAGTTAACGTGTGGCATACCATTTCATAATAATAATAATAATAATAAAGTGCATTTATATAGCGCCTTCCATATCTGTCGACATCTCAAAGCGCTTTACAAGAGAAAACATTAAAGTATATCATACATAAATAAAATAAAATTCCATACACATAAGCATACTCATACACACCAACGACGCACCATACAGATCAATACAGTTATACCCACTCATTCTCTCTATCTCTCTATGGACAAATACATGTTATGCTATTCACAAACACAGAAACCAACATATCAAGCATGCTTAATTACAGGCGTATAACCTCACAAATCGTATGTTGTATATATCATACTACACATACAAGCATATAAACAAAATCATAGTGATTTCAGAGGAGGAATAAATGAATAATTGACACATAGCTATATATATATATATCCATAATCACGCATACAATAATGAGATTTTAAAGCAATTTTGAAATTATCGACGGACAAAGAGTCCCTTACGTGGCGTGGAAGCCCAATATCAAACTTTCGGACCTTAATGTTCAAAAGCCCGGTCTCCATATGATTTTAGCACACTGATTGCGAAGTCTGCACAGAACAAGCACACCATCAATTGAACCACACAAGTGGAAGAATTCACTATCAAAGAGATGCCGAAGAATATCCAGAAGAATACACGTCTCTTTTTGTGTCTGCTGACATGAGCATAAAGTCGCGTGCCTTTGTCAACAGACTGGTGGCTTTTCACGAAACGTCATATAATCATGGTGTGGTAATTGATCTGATGTTGCATCAATACCCATTCTGTATCAATCAAATATCAAGAAACGGGTCATACATTTTTGTCGGCGTCGGGGTCAGTCTTTGTTGTCATCGAAATGGTATTATAACGATGAAGATAATGTGTCACTAAGCAAATGGGTTGATTTCTTTTATTATTGAAAATGTATGTTGTTGAGATATAGTTTAATGTACACGAGATGCACTTGTGTAATTGCATAATATACGGCATGTCTCAGTGAGAATATAAGGGTGTGTGATGCCCTACATTGTCCTCTTTATTACTATTCCAATGCGATTTGTCAGGTGCTGACTGGTAGTGTCAACGCGCAAAACCCCGTTCTAATGTGTTTGTAATGTGTTCTGTCGGTTTACGAATAGAAAGTAAAGGACATTAAACGCAGTCTAATGCGTTTTCTCAGTTCACTGCCGCCTAACAACTACAGAAATAAACTGACAAAACACATCACTTGCCATGATTTTATTATTACCACAAGAATATGAATGAAATCCTCAAATATATCAAATACGTGGTAGTTGCATCAAATGACGCCAGAAAATGATCATGAAATAGTTGACTATTTTAAAAATGATTTATCTTAAAAGCAATTCGTGATTTTCTGGAAACCATGTTTTCAGCTCTAATGCGTTTTGTCGGTTTACGTCAGTCACAGCATAGTAATAATAGAATGTCTCACATCTGGCCGTATTTCTGTTTGTTTTCATGCAGCCGTATACACAGATGCTACGTTGAATAACTAATAAGATATGTGAGCAGGCTGAGAATAGCTATAATCACGTTATGTTGTGAGTAGAAGTCAAAGCAATAATATTAGAGTGCCAAAATATGCTAACAGTAAAAGTTACGTGCCAACTATGAATATGGACGCTGAGGCCTGTTAACCCTCTAGTGTCGGATGATAAATTTCCTATGGGGATCAATTTAATGTCTATAAAATTCACACAAAAATTGGCCGAGACATAGTTCTAGATTTTTTTAAAATGGTATAACTTTTATCTTAAGAAATGTCAGCATGTAGCATATTTGGCACATTGGGCAGTCAAGTAACAAAAACTGATGTGCCAACTTTGGCACACTGGACACTAGATAGAGGGTTAACGACCATACATCAACTTTTTGGAACGACCTTATTGCAGTGAATTATACTCACAACATTGCATGGTTCATTGTATTATTCATGTAATTTTTAAAGTATACAATCGTGTGCCAAAATGTGCTAACAGTTAACGTATGTCTGTTAAGATCGGCGCTGCTGTTCTAATTATGATGATGCATACTTGACATTCAGTTGCTAGATTCCAACACCAGATAATAATATAGCCTTGCAGGGTGAAATGTGTTCAGGCATTCCTTTCAGGAAATAAAAAAATTAAATGAATATAATAATAATAATAATAATAATAATAATAATAATAATAATAATAATAATAATAATAATAATAATGATAATGATA
>JARFNW010142912.1:0-10203 GCA_031763155.1 Dirona albolineata | reverse complement strand
TATATCTCCCTTCCTCCCTCTCTCTCTCTCTCTCCATGTATCTATCTATACATCTCTCTCCTATAGTATTTCATTCATTGTACCATGGCATAACCAAGTTTACAACAACAACGGCAAAAACAACACGTAAATAGAACGAATATGATAAAGGAGATGGGTTATTACAAAGCGTAGGCATATACCTGATTTATATCGATGATAACGAGTCGACCTGCTGTTGTCGGCAAGGCGGTGTTGCCTCTACATGCATGGTTCGACCTCTGCTTTAAGCAATCTGTTTATTTCATTTGCTTTTACATCTATTTGAGTTAATTGTCTCTGACTGGCATTGTAACATTTTCCTACTATTATTCTGTTATTAGTCCGTGACCTATTTTTCAACTCAGTGACGTCAGTTTTCTACAACACTAAGGATATGAGTTAGACGCAAACATCTATCTATTCTTGTATTGTGTATAACAGTTTATCATTATTTAATATCATTGAATTTGCCATTATTGCTTTTGTTTGATGTATTTCAATTTCCCGATCAGCGTTAGCACAACGATAGTTGATATAACTAAAGAAGACAACAGCATCGTATGCTGTTTTCAACTATCTAATTTAGAAATGGTGTGCTTTGTTAGCATTACAATTTACTAAAGGTGACAAAACGTCTTTGGGAGATAGCCAATATATTCCTCTCTGGAATATTTGGAACCACACGCGTCAACGCCACGACTGAATAAAGTTCTAAAACAAGTATGTGGCCTTGAACAAATGCATTGCCTCAAAGACGTTTCGAGAAAAAGTGCAACGTTAAAAATAAAGTTATATGATAACAAAGAGATTTTCTTTGGAGATACACTGGGTGTTAAAGGGATTAGCACGTAGGTATAGAGGTCTTTACTGAACAGATGGTACAAATTAAAAGAAAAGCGCAGAGCACAACACGGACGATTAGTAATGACGGTGATATGTTTAACAATTCGTGTAGCATACGCATACACGCACGCGGGCAGACACTGACATACATACACACACACAGCATCATACACACACACGCGCTTGATCGCGCTCTCACAACACACGCGATCATCTCGTCAGAGTAGTGAGTATATTTTGGCTCATGTTTTATTCTTGATTGTGTCTACCCGCGTGTGTATGGGTATATTGTAATATACGAGTACATATTGTGATAAAGATTAACTCTTTTTCTTCTACTGGTGCAAACAATTCCCTTTGCGATGTAATGCCCATTTTAGTCCTTGAGAATAGCAAGTATAGCAAGTATAATGGAAATAATTGGTTGTTGGGGTGTCTCAACATTCACAAGATTTCTCTCCCATCCTTCTTCTTTTTCTTCTCTTTCCTTGAAGATCATGATTCTTGAGTTATTGCTAGACTGTGTCATTTTTCAACCCTTGTTCATAAAAGTTTAGATTAAAAGTTCACAAAATGCAAGACTATTTTGATTTTCTGACGTCGTGGCAGTCTCGGGGATGTTTGCCGGTAATTTGTTCCTCAGTCGGATTGTTCATGGAAAGAACAACTGCTCTCAAAGTGGAAATTCCTCATATCTGCTCTCATATTCCTCCCCTTCAACGTGTAGTTCCTCACACAAGAACCAAGCTCATGTCCAATTCCCATGATTCAATAAGGGTCTGGAAACTTATCATACACGTCGGAATGTTTTACCTTCAAAAGTTGAGAATATAATATTTCTGCCGATCTTTAGTAGACCATTTCTGCATACGTTGTATAGAATGGAATCCGGGTATACAGAAAATCCATGATGTAGAATAAAAGAGGCTTCATGTATGTCACCGTAAACAATACATAAATGTTTCGTGTTTGCCCTTTATCAATTAAAAAAATAACTGCATCACATCTACACTGAGAGGAAGAATATATTGTGAGATTTAGGGAGATCCCCGTCTCTGGGATCCAAATACTATATATCTGACAAGATTATTTGCATAGCAAAAATATGTTAAAGGTTGTGTTAAAATGATTACATTTCAACAATTCTATTCATTGTCCACATCTTGTTGTCATTTTTTGTTGGTTTGTTTTATTACTATTTCAAATACGACTTTTTTTTAAATAGACACATGAGTCGATCTTGAATAACGTTTGGTATAAATATATTATAATAGAATGTTGAGGAAACTTTTAACAGGACCTGCAGGGAAACGGTTTACGGTAACAATGTGAAGACAGAATATCGAAAATAGAATAAAATTTGAAATTGATAATTCCACCCACTGCTGCTTGATTCTGTGAGGTTTTTTTTGTCTGTTTGTCGATTTGATTGCATGCTTGATATATTTTTTGTTTTTAACACATACTGTTCAACCAATCTCATTGAGACTGTACAGTGCAAGTGACCGGTCTCATAGTTTACATCCTTTATTCATCGCAGGGCCGTGACTATCAAAATACTTCTCAACTCGCCGGTGAGCATACAATTGAGCAGCCTGTTAGGCATATCTTACTAGCATTCTGACAAATAACGTATCTGCCTGTAGCCCGCTGCTTATGCGCACTCGAGCCAAG
The DNA here is from genome assembly GCA_031763155.1 of Dirona albolineata. Lineage (NCBI taxonomy): Eukaryota > Metazoa > Mollusca > Gastropoda > Nudibranchia > Dironidae > Dirona > Dirona albolineata. The sequence goes on along the minus strand of JARFNW010142912.1, from coordinate 7,665 downwards.
TGAGGAAAATGATGAATCATTCCCAAGGACGCGACGTCGGGCCAATCGATGCAATGATTTGAACTCGGAGCCTCTCGATCTCACACCCCCAGTAGCCTAACCACTCGGCCACTGACGCCACTGTAACTGGGCCTGTGAAGCAGCCGGTCATAACGACAATTTGCCAACACCAATATTTAGTTCGTTTTGTTTTCCATTTCCCTTTAAAGCATTGCAAGGATCAACTATGAACCAAGAGCCGAAAATCTGCAGGTCAGGAATTTAAGAAAAGACGGGGCTGAGCCTACAGCCTACGGTGTTTAAACACTTTCATTGGCCACTGTGTCCCTGTATTGCTCAAGATAAACAGAGAGACAGGTTGTTTTTGTGTCGTGTCAATTCCTCTTAGCTTCATTTTACAAAACTTCAAAATGTTAAATGCCATTTGTTTACAATATCGTTTAGTGTGGCCGAGCGATTATGCTGCCGGTCTCGAGATCGAGAGATCATGGCTTCGAATCCTGGGAATGTTTGGTCTGATGTTGAGTCCTTCGTAAAGACTATTTGCACAGTTTTCCTCACCTGAACCGGTTATTAATAAGTAACTGGCTGCAGACAGAGATACATAATGTCGTTATGTTAGTATGATGAGCCTAGTACGCTGTTCTACTGTGTACTCCCTGGGAAATTGAGAAGGACTTTGAATGACCGCAGCCTGCTAGGAAACAGATTAGGTAAAAATCAATTAACCTTTGCTTGCACTACCATGTGGAATATATCTCTATCTTTAATAAGACAGGAAATAGCAAAAACATCGAGGAATATTCAAAGCCATCAGACATTGACACCAAGGACTTAATGTTTAGCGTTGTTTATCAAGCCCTCTATATACCACAGAAAGCACTGAAGGGGCCAGAAACATGTCAAGCTGTGAAGGATATATATGGTAAATGGAATAAATCGAATTGACGAGGACTAACACCAATCATCACCTTACACATTGCTAGAAAGACTCAAAAATAAAACGAGTTAGTCCTTAAAAACAAATCTCGTATCAATTCCCGTATAAAACCCAAGACCAATTCCCATACCTAAACCCATACCAATTCCCGTACAATAATCTCATATCAATTTCCATACCAAACCCCGTACCAAATCCCGTACCACATCCATACCAAATCCCGTACCACATCCATATCAAATCCCGTACCACATCCATACCAAATCCCGTACCACATCCATACCAAATCCCGTACCACATCCATACCAAATCCCGTATCACATCCATACCAAATCCCGTATCACATCCATACCAAATCCCGTACCACATCCATACCAAATCCCGTACCACATCCATACCAAATCCCGTACCAAATCCATACCAAATCCCGTACCACATCCATACCAAATCCCGTACCACATCCATACCAAATCCCGTACCAAATCCCGTATCACATCCATACCAAATCCCGTATCACATCCATACCAAATCCCGTATCACACCCATACCAAATCCCGTATCACACCCATACCAAATCCCGTATCACATCCATACCAAATCGCGTATCACATCCATACCAAATCCCGTACCAAATCCCGTATCACACCCATACCAAATCCCGTACCACATCCATACCAAATTCCGTACCAAATCCCGTATCACACCCATACCAAATCCCGTATCACATCCACACCAAATCCCGTATCACATTCATATCAAATCCCGTATCACATCCATACCAAATCCCGTATTACATCTATATCTAATCCGTATCACATCCATACTAAATCCCATACCAAATCCCATACCAAATCCCGTACCAAATCCTTTACCAAATCCCGTATCAAATCGTGTACCATATCCCCTATTAAATCCCATACCAAAGCCCATATATCACATCCATACCAAATCCCTAATCAAATCCCATATCAAATCCCATACCAAATCCCATATCAAATCCCATATCAATTCCCATATTAAATCCCATATCAAATCCCATATCAAATCCCGTATCAAATCGTGTACCATATCCCATATCAAATCCCGTATCAAATCCCATATCAAATCCCATATCAAATCCCATACCAAATCCCATACCATATCCCATACCAAATCCCGTACCAAATCCCAAACCAAATCCCATATCAAATCCCATATCAAATCCCATGTCAAATCCCATACAATATCCCATATCAAATCCCATATCAAATCGTGTACCAAATCCCATCCCAAACCCCATATCAAATCCCATATCAAATCCCATATCAAATCCCATACCATATCTCATTCAAATCCTATATCAAATCGTGTACCATATCCCATATCAAATCCCATATCAAATCCCGTACCCAATCCCGTATCAAATCCCGTATAAAATCCCATATCAAATCCCGTATCAAATCCCATATCAAATCCCATATCAAATCGTGTACCATATCACGTATCAAATCCCATATCAAATCCCGTACCCAATCCCGTATCAAATCCCGTATCAAATCCCATATCAAATCCCGTATCAAATCCCATACCAAATCCCATATCAAATCCCATATCAAATCCCATATCAAATCCCATACCATATCCCATATCAAATCCCATATCAAATCGTGTACCAAATCCCATACCATATCCCATATCAAATCGTGTACCATATCCCGTACCAAATCCCATACCAAATCCCATATCAAATCCCATATCAAATCCCGTATCAAATCCCATATCAAATCCCGTACCAAATCCCGTATCAAATCCCGTATTAAATCCCATATCAAATCTCGTATCAAATCGTGTACCAAATCCCATATCAAATCCCATATCAAATCTCGTATCAAATCCCATATCAAATCCCGTATCAAATCATGTACCAAATCCCGTATCAAATCATGTACCAAATCCCGTATCAAATCGTGTACCAAATCCCATATCAAATCCCATATCAAATCTCGTATCAAATCCCATACCAAATCCCGTATCAAATCATGTACCATATCCCATATCAAATCCCATATCAAATCCAACACCAAATCCCATGTTAAGCCCCGTATATTTTTTCACTTTTTTTCCAACTCATGTTATATGAGCCAATCCACATTGCGTGTGCTTTGATCGCGTTTTAATAACTTCTGTGTCTAATTTATTGCACGTCATATTTTAATTCGAGTCATCGCAAATATCACGAAGAGACATGGAAATTTAATGACAGGTGATGAATCATTCTAAGCGTAAATACATGAATGGTAGAAAAAGGAACATTCACATAAAATTACAAATCTTCGAACTGAATGACATTGGGAGTAGGATCAACACAATTATCAAACAAATAACAAGGGGAGTGTCTTGAGAGCACACGCACGGATGTATACACACACTCACACCCACATGACCCACAAGACCACACTCACTCACACACATACACAAACACAAATACATATTATACATTCATGCCGAAATACTCACACATGCACAAGCTCAGACATAGTCACGCACACACAATCACACTCACTCACACTCTCACTAACACACACACACACTCACACACACACACACACACACACACACACACACACACTCATCTCTTTTCCATCCTTGTCATAATCTTTCCGGACGGCATGGGGTTGACTGACAAGCGTCATGGCCTTGGAATGGCCTGGAGCGTGACAGGAAATGGGAGGACTCGATTCCATCCCCAGCGTTATTTTAGAAGATCCAAACACCCCTTGTGATAGATAAGGCCACCCCGTGTCGGACATGCCGTGATGACGTTAGGAAGGCAAACATGGCAACGATCTGCATCACGTCACTAAAAATAAATCCAAGTTGAGTTTTTGGAAAGTAATTTGTTTTTCCTGTGTCGTCAATATATTATTTTGGTTAAAATCCGGGGCACTCTAGTCACGAAAAAATTGGAATGGGAGCCTACAGACGCACTTCTCCCCTCTTTTCTCTTTTTATTTATATTTTCGTCTTTTTTTTTTTTTTATAATGGGGAAACCCGAAACGTTATTTACTGTAGATCGCTAATACCACAATTTTTTTAGGTCTACTAGGCTGTAAGGAATAACGGACGTTCATGATGTGGCTGTGTGAAGCTTTGAACATTCAATGAACCAGATATTATGTAGGGTTGAGTTGCCCGGGCCGCAATTGTCCGAGAAGGCGGTTGTCCGGATGACGACTCTCTTAGAGGCAGTTGAAAAGGTGTATTTGCTAAATATATTGTATTTGGTATAGTTACCTTGCTATTGCGCCTTTCCAGATTCTGTATATATCTTAGCTCCTGGAAACAAATAATTTTGAAATTCTCAATCATTGTTATTGATTTTTTGCTGATTTTAGATGGAAAAAAAATCACTTGGCTCGTCATGAGCACTATAAGATACCAAAGTAATGGCAGTTAATTTAACACTAGGATCTGGGGAACGAAATAGGTAGAACTTAAATGCGTTGGGTTTATTTTCAAAATACGGGGAAAGAATGCAATTTATATTTGTAAATAAATATAATACTATCATGAAAGGCCATAATGCCCTGATTCTATTTTAATCGGGAAAACAATTGTTGGGAAGATGTCATTGTTGCTATTCGGGAGCCATTATCCGATGCCAAGGGGAAAACGCTGATACTATGGGACGATGAGATCCCAGGTTCCAATCCTGGATGGGCGACGTATCAAAACCTTTGTGGCTGTACCTCGCAAGTTTATTGGAGATTGATTTTTTACCAGGAGGTGCCGCCTTTACAGTGTAGGAAAGAACATGATCTTACGTCGACACTCTCTCCCTTTGCCATACGCCCATTCCTCTCACTGCCACGTCAACAGTTACATCAACTACAAAATAAGAAGAAAAACAGCTGCGTTTTATTTCCTTCTCAAGTCATCCTTAATAACTAGACGTCTATGTTCCTCCAAATTAGAGGACACATCACATCTCTCCGTGACTCGATGGACGCGATCCAGACTCCAGTCGGGGACAGGACTTAATATGGTAGTCAGTTCTATTGACTTGGTCCAATGTCATCCAATCCAAAATCGTTGTTGGACGAACAAGTGGTCACATGGCGCTGAGGGGGGGGGGGGCGCTGAAACCACACGATAAAGAAAATATAATGGCTTGTTATATGAAACACACTGCTAGTGAGAGAAGAGAAGAATGACAGTGAAACAAAGTGAAACAAAGTGAAACAATGTGAAACAACGTGAAAGAACGTGAAAGAAAGTGAAAGCCGTGTCATTAACTCCTTCGCTGCTGACAATAACATGTTTTTCGTTGTTTTCATTTTGTATGCGCTATACTAACTAAGAGTGTAAACAAATTCCACCATTCATTTATTGTCGCCAAATTCTTCGTTAAATAGCTACCTCGACGACATTAATTCATGTATGTATCAAATTTATGTCAATGAAATAGAGAATATCCGTGTTAAAGCATTTGTGTTTGACATGGAAGGGGTTAAAGCAGATACTACACAAGTACTGCGATTGTAAGCCAAATTATACACGGATTACAACACAGCTCTACGGCCTCAAGTTTCAGCTATTCAATTGTTTCTCCACAAAGGTGAAAACTGTTTGGGTTTTCCATTTTCCCCGAGTTTGGTCTATTGTGAGTAGAAAGTACCGTGGCAAACAACTTTCCAATGGTAAATAAGGAGTCTCTTTTTTTCGGTCCTTCCCGAATTGAAATATCAAGTTGCTGGGAAACTTGTCTTTTTGGAAATAACAAAGGTGGTGAGATGACTTGACACAATACAAATATTTTAAAGAAGGAACGTTTAACAGGCAAACGACTTACAGCGGGCAGGTCTCGTTCCTGTGCTTGGTGTGCCTGAGGTAGTGTGGTCCTGGTGTGAGTGTGATCGGGTTGGTGTTCCTGCCCGTGCAAGAACTTGCGTGGAAATCGAAGAAAAAGACTGACAATGTTTTGTCTGAATGATTTTGTGAACACATTTTTGTGTTAATATACCATATTATTATGGTGAAGCAAATGTCTTTCCGCAAAGTCAGTGTGTGGTCCAAAATGGCTCCAAGATCGGACGGATTTTTTTCCATGCGCTAAGTTTTGATCTGTGATTTTCGAAGTCACGTTATTATGTTTGGTAGAAATACAGAAAATAGTGAAAGTGAAAGTATTGTTCAGAGATAAAGCTTCATTTCTAGTCACCTGCTGTCCAGTGGTTAACGCTGTCGAGCGTGTCTTCCATAGTGGCGTATGTAGCCCTTTTAACTTAAACTGATTGTTTGTTTTTCAGAACACAGAGCTAGGCCATTTCGCACATACCGCAGTCCACAGTACTCTTCTTGGTAAGAATGTCTAGGTTATACATGAAACAAAGAAATAAGTATTGGGGATTATTTCGAAAGCGAGGGGAGGGGGGCCTCTCGATATGCCACAGCAGGTTGATGCCACAGCAGGTTGTTTGACATTGATTGGATGGGCATCTAGCCAAAATTGTTGGACGATTGCTTCTCAAACAGTAATAAATTCATAACTGATATAAAATTATCTTTATTCATCCAAGGTCAGTCGCAGTGCAGCGCCGCGCCGCAAAGTGGTATCAAAGTCTTGAGAAAAAATCCATTGCTTCCAACAGGATTCTAACCCGCGATCTCTCGAACCAAAGGCGAGTGACTTAACCACTGTACCACGAGCGAACATCTTGATTTGTTGGTAGCCTCTAAACACTATGATAGTTCAAACTACCCAACTAAACTAATTAACAGAGCCATTTTGTAATGTAGGTAAGAGGTTACCGATACATAGAAAAACCCTTGCGGAAATGGATTTATTTCCCCACGAGTAGGCGCGTGCGTTACGATTTGTGTTAATTGAGTACACAACATCCTCGTCACCAAATATGTGCTTTCGTCACGCAGGCCCTGATGGATGTTAGCACCTGATCAGTGCCCCATTCAAAGACAGCAATTGCAATTATTTGATGAGCCTGACTGTCCACATTATTTGATCCTATGAAAACGGTATATATATATATATATATACAACAGACAGCCTTCTCACGTATATCATTAACACCAGGAATTGCTGACACGCCAGGAGGCCGACTGATGCACTTGGCCAGTGTTACATTATAATTATTTTTGTTAAAGATAAATGTAAGGATGGGTTGTATTGTCCGTATTCACGTACAATTTTGTTCTAATGAGCTTCGTATTCTTCAGAGATAAGGTCGTATACACAGACACTACGTTAACTGATAAGACATTTTGGCACGCACTGAATCCCTACGTTTACGTCAAATTTTGAGTACAATTTAATGTTGAAATACGTATAATAAGATTGTGCCAAAATGTGCTAACAGTTTACGTACGGACTGTGAATACGGGCGCTGGTCCTTATTCTGAGGAAATCGGATAAGAAAGAAAGAAAGAACCTTATTCATTCCTTTTGAATATCTCACACTGTACATGACATCAATATTGTATTCTAAACATTACTTCATCCTCTATTTGTATGTATTTATGTGTATTACGCAATCACATTTCCGCCCAATGTTGACTCTTTGCACACATTTTCCTCATTTGACTCAGGTTTAGAAATTTGCAGTTGCTGGGATTGTGCTGGTGGTCTTTGTGGTCTCAAGTGGAAATCATCGCCAATATATTAAGTTGAATATGAATTTTTGCCACGAAATATAATATATCTCCCTCTCTCTCTCTCTCTCTCTAT
>JARFNW010142901.1:0-10204 GCA_031763155.1 Dirona albolineata | reverse complement strand
GAGAGAGAGAGAGAGAGAGAGAGAGAGAGAGAGAGAGAGAGAGAGAGAGTGTGAGAGCGAGAGAGAGAGAGAGTGTGTGTGTGTGTGTGTGTGTGTGTGTGTGTGTGTGAGAGAGAGAGAGGGGAGGGGGAGGGGGGGAGGGGGTGAGGCATACTTGAAATGTTAACTTGGCTTACCTTTATATCACAAGCTTTCAAAAGAGACATGATATTATATCATTTACAACTGCTGTTTTCCGTGTCCTCGTACTCGCACTGCTGCTGTGATCTATCCATTATTTTTTATCAGTATACGTTGCAAATGCACTGCACTTAAATGTGTAGACAGTTCACTTTTACACGATTATGAAATCATTGTATGTGTTAAGTTATACATTCATTAATCATTAGTAGATTATTGCAGCAGTGGTTACATCGGTGAAACTTAAAAAACCTAAACATTACGATTGTTTACATAATATGACCAAGGGAGATAAGCAGGAATATTTTAGGGATGAGTGTAATAAAAGAGTTATCCATCTCGTTTCTGATTGGCCAGCAATCTGACTAGCAACCAATCCGTGCAGAGCGTGTGCTGAAGTGAACGATTTTCAAACACATCACAGAACGGGAAAGAAGAGAAAAGGAAACGGGTTCAAGAGAAAATAATAGAAACAGCTTGAGGCAATGTGCGACATTTGTGATATGTAATCTTATTAGTTGGCAAACTTGTTGTCTTTGCACACTGTTTAATATTCTTTCTCATTCTGTTTGGAATTCGTTCATCGACCCGTTCAATTGAGGAAAGGGAAAATGTTTGGAAGGAAGAAGATGTCGGAAAACATCGCTCCGTTGGCGTTGGGCTTGGACTTGGAAGGTCACGCGGTGAGTGTTGACGCATCTCTATTCTAATTGTATGACCAAGAGAAGACTTGACAAACAGAAATAAACACTAACATAGTTAAATATCCGTATGAGGCGGGGAGATTAGACTGCTACAGTTGTGAAAATGAGAAAACTTCAGTAGGCAGTCCGTTGCCTGTTGTTAGTGTTAGGCAGTAGGGGCGAGTAGGGGCAGGGGTTTTTCTCTTGGAAAGGAAACCATCGCCATTTTTTATGTTGCAATGAATACTCAAATTTGATACACGCCCATTATCTTGTTGGGGGCTTGTCACCACACCACATGCTTCTTCAAATACACTACTAGATCTACTTCAAAATCGAGACAAGGCATAATGGTACCCATTTCCCAAAACTACAATTTTTAACAACCCCCTCCCTCGTCCTAGCCCTAACTACTACTAGACACTGACTACTACTACTAACTAGGCAGACTACTACACACTACTACTACTACACTAATAATAGTAATAATAATAAATACAGGTAAATGTATATTTTAGCTCTATTTATTATTTTTTATCGTAATCGTTCATTAATCGCTCATACTCATATTCATACTCATAATATTAATATAATCGTTCGAGCGTTACTATCTTAATCTATTATGTATGTTATTTTAATTTTACTCATCATAATTTCAATTCAGGTTTTTGTTTTGTTTTTGGTTTTTTAGTTGTAGTTTCAGATCAGATATATGTGTGGCAATCCTCACATTATGTGATCTGAAACTACAACATAAAAAAACAAACAAACAAAACCCGAATTGAAATTATGATGAGTAAAATAACATACAAACATAGTAACACAAACGATTACGAGTGATTAATGAACGATTACGACAAAAATAATAAATAGAGCTAAAATATACATTTACCAAATACACTTATTTATTAGTATTATTAGGCGTCTGTGCTAAGTAGTATTTAGTATTACCTTTGACTTTTACTTTATTGAATTGCCTTTTATATTTTTATTCTTTATTATTATTATTACTACTACTACTAGGTCTAGGCTACACTACTTCTCTACCATTTAGTTTTTTTTAGAGTAGAACTTGCTGACTGAAGAAAGTTGGTTGCAAAGTCTGCCTTGGGACTTTTTTGAATTTGAGAGTGAGTGTCAACTGGCTTTTCAACTTCATCTTCATCTTTGACTTTGATATGTATAGTCTATATAAATATAATGCTCTCATTGGAAGAGGAAATATAATAATAATGGAGTATCACATACAAGCCTATCCAAAAAAAGAAGTGGGAAGGGGAGAACCAAAGAAGTTAATATAATGGGGAAGGGTGGTGGTGTTAAGTAAAAGTAGATGACATGACTTGCGAAAAGAGAATCATGTAATAACACAAGGTCAATATTGAAAGTTTTGTTTTTTCAATTTTTGTTTTACATTTTAAAAAGCTTTACTCATCTGCTACTATCTCATTCTGTTTTTCACAGCTGGACGGGCCAAACAAAGGAATAGCGCATTCCAAAGCAAAGCGAGTTGGCGGTGTTGGTCAAGTCAAGAGATCAGCCCTTGGAGACATAGCTAATGTAAGTTTTAATTTTTGTAATACAGTAGAACTCGGCTACAACAGGACTTTTGGTTCCAGAAGAAAAATCCCGCTGTAGGCAAGTTCCCGCTGTAGGAATGCAAAGGGAAATTACCGAAAATTTAATCTTTAACTTTAATCCTTTCTTCTCAGCCGTTCGCCGCGGCTCAGCCCGCCAGTCTCGGTGCATAACCGTTGTGATCACAAAGGCTACGCTCAGTGCCCCTCACTCACCTATCGCACACAGTTGACTGTGCAGTTTGAGCCACCTACAGCTCCCTCTTCTCACTCGCGACCCCGCACCATTGACTAAGAATGTAGGATTTAGGGGGAAAAAGTCACCACGCTTTATTCTCCCAAGTTCGTTCAGTCACTCCCGCTGTATCCAAGTTCGGGCCTTTCCCTGCCCCGCTAAATCCAAGCATAGGTAATAGAGTTTATATAGAGAAAAAAAAGGGGATTCCCGTAAGGTCCCACTGTAGCGATGATCCCGCTATAGCAAGGGCCGCTATAGATGAGCTCTACTGTATTTAAAAACCCAACTCACTGTCCGCCATCAGGCAGATCCAGACCCATCAGCCTTTCATGTGGTTGGAGACATCCGGTAAAGGCAGCAAAGTTGGCGGGGCTTCCCGACAACGGTTGAACGTTGACTCCCCACTTGTCCGGGTCCAGTCTAAATGCCTCGAGGGCCCGTTGCTGGCACAGTCGTTCAATTTTGTCAATGTACTCGTTGCCCCCGTAATACCTGAAAGAAAGGATAAAACGTTTCTAGTTTTAAATCATCCTTTCCAGCACAATGTGAGGCCATACTACTAAAGACGGTACCTCCTCCAGTTTCAAGTCAATCTGCTGTAGACAAAAATTGACAATGGTAAACCTAAAATTTGTCAGCGTTTATAGAAATTAACCCTTAAGTTGCCATAGATTAACCCTTACGTTGCCATGTTTGACTATTATAGTCGACGCTTCCGCTATGTCTTGACATTGCCGAGCTTGACTAATAGTCAAAATCATATATATCACCAAGATAAAAGGTGAATACAGAAAAGTGGGCCGACCAAATGCCGTGAGTAATGTCCCTTTGTAGTAGGCCCACTTTCGCTATTCAATTCTTCATCGTTTTAACTCATTTTTTTGCTTTTCTAAAATTCACTGACACTTATTTGTTTCTATGTAAAGCAAGCTTTGAAATTATAAATCATGATGAGCAAACCACAAATGCTACATATTGTTTATCACCATGTTACGGATTCAGACAACAGTCAAGACATCGTAAGCGTCAAAAATTCAAACAGGCTATCTAATTTAGTTTACGAGTTGCGATTTTATTTGTGAAGAAGAAGAAAAAGTAAAGTCCTTTCGAGCGGTTTCCGAAGCGGACTGAGTGACAATACGTCACCCTTCTGGGATAGGACGCTGGTCTATCGCAGATTACTTCCCCAGCTGTAAGCTGGAACCCATTTTTACACTTCTTGGAGTGAGACAATTGGAGTAAAGTTTTTTGCCAAAGAAAAACGACGAAGTGGCAGTGATAGGATTCTAACCCACGACCTTCGTCATGAGAGGCCGCTGTCCTAACCACTAGGCCACCTCGCCTCCATCTTATTTGTGAAGCCTATCATTATTAGATTTTCCATGAAAGCAAGTGGCAACCAGAACGCATTAGGGTCAAAAACCGGTGGCAATGTAAGGGTACTGAGGGAGTTACGACAAAGATTGCACATTCTTTTTTTTTTTCTTTTTTTTTTCAAATTATAATCAATACAGTATATTATTATTATTATTGTCATTATCATTCATAATACCAAGCTACATATCAAATAGAAACTGGTGTGATTTGTCTTACAAACTCTCACACTGGTTGGAGTCGTACAATTATATTGTGTTATATTACATTTTCTCAGGTATGTAAAAATATAAACCCTTAAATCATATTTATATAAATGATATTAAATTTATTTAAAAAATCGTATATAATATGTTTCACCATTTTATAGGAAATAGCTACATATTTTATGATCTTATAATATAATCTTCATGGAAGATATCATTTAATGAATATATATTATATTGAACATTGTGAAACTATTGAATGATAATGTATAAAGAATAGCATACAGCAGTGAAGAGGTTTATATACATTCTATATTATATAATATAAATATATGTAACATACTTTCCATTTATGGAAGCCAATAGTTGTTATTTTTGTGATTTCTGGGGTTTTTTTTAAATGTTTTAAAATTTCTTCACAGACAATACACATTCACGAAAGGCCTGGTGAAGACAAATTAATACCAGATTGCACATTCTTAATTTTTTTTGAAACAGAAACGAAAGAATCAGTCTTTCCAAACCTGGCTCCTGGATATCCCTCAGAATATTTGTTGGTCAGGCAAGACCCAAGCACTTCCATCACAGAACGACTTGTAAAGTTCTGGCATAAAAGCAAGACAAACATAGACAAAGTTAATTAAATTGAAACGATTTTAGTTCTTTAGCCTGTTGTTTAACGGCCGGCCTTCTGGACAGTTTAAAATCATATCTCAAAGACGGAACCTCCTGCTGGTCAAAGTTTATTTTTCATAGAATTGGTGGGACAGAGCCTTTTAAACTCAGAAAGGTCCCGAGATTGGCAGATCAAAGATTGACTGGTGTCCACAAGAGAGTGCTTCAATCACTACCCTAGGGACATGCACTCTATGAATGGGGCGTCACTGGCTTCAATCACTACCCTAGGGACATGCACGCTATGAATGGGGCGTCACTGGCTTCAATCACTACCCTAGGGACATGCACTCTGTGAATGGGGTGTCACTGGCTTCAATCGCTACCCTAGGGACATGCACTCTATGAATGGGGCGTCACTGGCCGAACAGTGAACACGACTCAACGACTGGTGTTGAGAAGCGGAATTAGTTCGGAATTGGGGCAGCCTACATGATGAAAATTTACCATGTGTCTTGATAGTTCTATCTAAGGTTGGAATGTCAAGTAACATATATTAAACGCACACAAACAAACAGCGCCATTATGAGCTTGCATGCCATTGCATGCTGGGCATAACACAACCAATCCTAGTTTTTCTTTTCCCACCTTGCGGAAGCAACCTGATATTTCCTCTCTTGGAATGTCATAATTAGGCTTCAGTCAACGATAACAAAATTAAATTCAATTTCAAAGCTGTTCCATCACCCCATTCTTTTTTATCATTTCAACTAAACAATAGTTACCATAATATCTGTATTATCAATCCAAATGTAACTTTCATACCACAATTTTGATTTTTAAAACTGTATGGTAAGAACAAAAAACGTTTAACTAAGTACGCTTTTTGACATTAAAAATAACCGTAATAAATTTGATATAATGAATAATGGCCACCAGATTACCTCTGAAGCAATGAGTTCCAAACCGTGCGTTTGCCTGAATTTTTCATCCTTGATAATAGCGTAAATCTCTGGGTCCTCATCTTTGACGGATTCCCGCCCTGTTCCCAGGCAGCGTACAGGTTGGTTCCTCGGAACGACCTTGAAATTTAGATTATTTGGAGAACAAAGGATTTAGTTTTAAAAAATGAAGAAAAATGGCAAATTGTCCAAAAAATTATTATTTTTTAAATGAATCTTAAATAATTCCCTCAAGCCGTGTTGCAATTCTTTTCTTTTTTTTTTCCTTTATGTGTTCAGACAGTTACATCAGGTGTATGCTAATACTTTCATGCCCTGATCATCTCCTGTTCCAAACTACTTTTGTCAGTTTTAGAAGGAGGAAATCCCTTCAAACATCCTGCAGCCCTTGAATGTGAAACATACTTGGCTGTTGATATTTCTGCCATATATGTATGATACATTTTACATTGGACCTCATTTTGAAGAAATGTGATGGATGATAGAATCTTGTGTGAGCGTACGTGTGTGTGTGTGTGTGTGTGTGGGTGTGTGTGTGTGTGTGTGTGTGTGTGTGTGTGTGTGTGTGTGTATCAGTAGTATTGAAAGATAATTGTTTGTTGAATGAAGCCAATTCAGTTTTTCTTTTTCATTAATAGTCGACACATCTGTTTCTTGTGATGGTCCTTTTTTTTTGTCACTCCCATTTGCATCCCGTAATAATATTACGGCAATTCAATTTGAATTGTTATAAAATATTAATTTCTAAATTTATAGATTTTAACATTAATCATGCACAAGCAGAACATTAAAAAAATATTGCACCTCATTAATCAAAATTATAAATCAGAGATTTATCTATACTCTCTGTCTGTCAATCAAATTGTTGAAAATCTTATTGAATGCTCTGACTCTCATGTAGTAGCAGTAGTAGTAGTAGTAGTAGTAGTAGTAGTAGTAGTAGTAGTAGTAGTAGTAGTAACTAGGAGTAGTAGTAGTAGTAGATAGCTATCTTCTACTTCTTCTTAGGTTGACAGGTTGACATTGACTGTGACAATGACAGGACAGACTAATCATTGTAGTAGGTAGAAGGACTTTCGAAAACACTAATTATCTAATCTTTCGTCAAATGAATGTCAAGAATCAAAGAACAGATTAAACTCCATTGGTCACTTACTATACACGCCAGACAATTTTTTTACTCACCTTGCCGTGCTTGAGGAGAGGGCTCGTAAGTTGTCGTATGATGAGTCTCATGATCAAAGAAAGAATCAATGGACAGTTTCAATCATAAAATACTGACTTGTTGTATGTGACCTTGCACGTGTCCAAAAGGGTTGAAATTAAACAAAAAACTTTTTTTTTAAATATAGACTGTCCACATCGAGCCTCAATGTGTAAAGAAAGAGATAAGAAGTGAAGGTGTGTGACGTTGATAAGTGGCATAAAGTGGGCCTAAACGAAAGTAGGTCGAGTTTCGAGATTCTCTTGAAACGGAAATCTATCTGGCCACCACGTTTGTTACACAACAACATGTCGCTAAAACAGCCAAATTATATAAAACACTTTCGTGATGCATTAAGCTAACTTATGCTACCCTTGAGTACGCATTTTCCCTATTTAACCATTGGAAAAATAATGCGATGTAAGATTGTTAAAACATTTTGATCATGACCATTTTGCCCACCATGCGCTAAATGATTTAGACTATTCAGATCGTAATCTGCGCAGCCTACATTATTTTTTTTTCCATAACAACTTATTATGAGCATGAGAGCAAAGTTAGATTTTTGTAAGTAATAAATGGTCTTCAGTGCTGATGTTTCAAAAGCTTAAGCCAAATGTTTTAGGACAAATTTAGATTCGTGTTTGCTTCGTTGAAGTCAACGCATGAAAATTTCGCATCAGGCTTGTCATGGCATTTTTAAGCCAATCAGATTCCACTGTTTCGACACACCTCTGACACGGGATATTCCATAGGGTAACTTTCTAAGATGAGATCATTATGAACAGGAAACATTTTCAGAATGAAATGACTGTTGTTGATGTAATAAGTTCAATTTTGATCGCATTGGAGCAATGATTTCTTCCTGAATCATTCACGAATAATGTTTGATTACTTAATGGCGGTACAAGTACAACCTTCACATTGCTCTCAACAGCTGATCAATGCCAACGTAACTACTTGACCCGAGCCGTCAGGATGACCTTTTAAATACTCAGCTTGGGCACAGTTAAGATAAAATAGGACAAGATCGTTGAAATAATTTCCCCCAGCAACTTGACCTTGTTATTCGTGAAGTACCGAGAAAAAAATCATGAGATTCCATATTCACCATTGGAAAGTTTTTTTGTCGCGGTACTTTTTACTAACAATCGGTACTTTTTACTAACAATCGGTACTTTTTACTAACAATCGGTACTTTTTACTAACAATCGTTACTTTTTACTAACAATCGGTACTTTTTACTAACAATCGGTACTTTTTAATAACAATCGGTACTTTTTACTAACAATCGTTACTTGTTACTAACAATCGGTACTTTTTACTAACAATCGGTACTTTTTACTGACAGTCACTGACACTGACAATAGACCGATCTCTGGGAAATGGAAAACCCAAGCAAACGGTTTTCGCTTTTATTGGGAGTGAGATGTTTTGTAACTTTGCTTGGACTTGGAGTGCCTGTTATTAAACTGTGATCATGGAAAAACGTTTAAACTTGGTGATTTTCTCAACCTAAAAAACGTGAAGCCTACTTTCTGTATATTTTCTGTGAATAGTGGAAATAGGCCACTTTGAAAACCCCAGGGCCTAAGGCGAGGAATTGACCCTGAAACTGAAATAGGAATTGACCGACCCCAAGGTCATCGGAGTTGAATCAATCCTTCGGTTCTTTCCAAACAGCGAGGTCAAATCGAGGGGGAAAACTATCAAATAGCTTGCCCTCTGTGTACATCGTGGACAGATTAAATATTATTAGCAAAGTAACGCAGCGTCAGAAAAAAAAACCAGACAATCAAGGAAGTCCTCCATCAGTTTCGATTTTTTTATTAGAATGGACCAAAGCAAAAATGTTTTGAATACGACTCTCTCTCTCTCTCTCTCTCTCTCTCTCACACACACACACACTCTTCTCTCTCTATCTATCTCAGTCTCTATCTCTGTATCTCCCCCCCCCCACCCCTCTCTTCTTTCTTCTATCTCACTCTCTCTCTTTCTTTCTCTCTCTCCCTCCTTCTCTCTCTGTATCTATCTCTCACTCTCTCTAGTTCTGTCTCTCTCTCACTCTCTTTCTCCCTCTCCCTCTCTCCCTCTCTCTCTCTCTCTCTTTCTCTCTCTATCGCACCCCCCCACACACACACACACACATACATATTGTGTGAAACCATTGTACCAGTACCATGCAGTATGCAGCTCTATAACTATAACACAGAAGCTTGAGCCGCTACAGTGCAGCCAGTCCATCGCTGTAATGATGCCGCCATGTTGTCATACAGTATAATCTTATTCAATAACAATAACATTCGCTTTGTAAAACTGTCTGTACGTTTAACACAGTGATTCCTGACTCCTAACGTCTATCTATGTGTACGACCCTTTGTCTTGTGTTGGATTCAGGCAATAGGACAAGATCGTCAGTAGGTTTTCCCAAGCAACTTGACCTTGCTATTCGGGAAGTACCGAAAATAAATCATGGTGATTCCTTATTCACCATTGGAAAGTTGTTTGTGTCACGGTCCTTTTTACTCACTATAGAACGACCTCGGGGAAATGGAAAACCCATCCAACGGTTTTTACCTATAGGACAGGATCGTTAGAAGGTTTTCCCAAGCAACTTGACCTTGCTATTCGGGAAGTACCGAAAATAAATCATGATGATTCCTTATTCACCATTGGAAAGTTGTTTGTCACTATGTCACGGTCCTTTTTACTCACAATAAAACGACCTTGGGGAAATGGAAAACCCATCCAACAGTTTTGACCTATTTGGTCACAAGAGCATTTTGTCTTCAGGGTTTATTTCGAAAAAAGACAAACATAGACCAAGCACCAGCCACAGTGCAGCGTCACATTGTAAAGGCAATACGTCTTCATTTTCTTGCCCAAGTAAGAAAACATGATGCTAAAAGCAAGACTCGAACCCCCGGCCTCTGCATCGTTAGTGCATGCAATGTCTCAGCATCTCACCCACAATGCCTAACGTTTCTAACTAATGCTGATTTCAGACAGAACGTTTGCAGACTGAGGGTCTGTTTCCACGATACAGTGTTATAATCCAGTTAATACCCAGTGTCGCCCTGCAAGGTCTCTTTTCTCTCTCTCTCTCTCTCTCTCTCTCTCTCTCTCTCTCTCTCTCTCTCTCTCTCTCTCTCTCTCTCGCTCTCT
>JARFNW010142890.1:0-10204 GCA_031763155.1 Dirona albolineata | reverse complement strand
CTCCTTTTGAAGCCTTCTTTATACACCACTATTGCTTACATTTTACTGGCTTCCAGCAGCCTCACCACGTTACTTTTTACGGAAAACATGGCAGGCTGTCTTTGTTATGGTCTAAAGAGTAGATAAAAAGTACTAATTCAATTTTGATTAAAATGTTCCTTTCAGATTTGGCCATCAATGCAGAGGCAACAAAGGAAATGGTGCTACTGCAGAACCAACTGAGTATGGCCATCAAGAACCAACTGGCGATGTTGAACCAGACACAATTGGCCGTGGAGCAAGCCAAGAGGGGTGTCTCCTCTATTGGTCTAGGGTCAGAACTTCAGACATCTTTACCATCAAGAGCCTCACCAAAAGGTGTGTATTTTGACTATCCTTGACATCCTGTTTGAAATTATGTTAAGAGCTTTTTATGGTGACATGCCACCTTTCTTTCTACCTTTCGGTGTAAGGTTAAGTGCGGACAAACTTTCGCCATTGATCTCTATCCAGAGTCTTCCCCTTTGCATCCAAATAGCTACACTCCCTCTTTTCTGAAAAAAATCATAATCCGTGGACGTGCGTGGGTCGATACCGTGTGGTCAATCCGAATGCCGGGCTCACTTACAGTAGTAGTTCTTTGAATTTTGTAATTTCGGGTATGCAAGCAACCCCACAGTACTCTAGATAAGTGGTGGGGCTGCCACCTTAAAGGCCCCTTATCAGGCCCTGTGACCTCTTTGCCTGGATCTTCATTAGAAGCATGCCAAATATGGTTGCACCTTTTTTGTATAGCCTTCTAAATCATAAGGTCACACAAACCTCTCCACCACGATAAGGTGGGACACACGGAGAAGTGACATGCCACCTACGTCTATTATTGTCATATTTCCAGTGTAGCAACTTGTGAATTGCATGCATCAAAGGAGTGTTACTAATTTTTCTGTAATTTTACGAACTTTGGCATTAAACATGGATGGGTGTATGGAACATGTCTATGTTCAGAATAATGTTTCTGGATCAGAATTGTTGATTCTAGTGATGATCGTCTGAACTAGAATCATGACGGAAAGTGTGCAATGGGAATCACAAGTGCAGGGCTGTCTGAAAATGTAAGAAGTGTAAGTCTGTGTTGCAGGTCAATTAAGAGACACCTACTGAGCCGATGTGAAGACACTCAAAGAAAAACTTTTTGGAAGCCTGGACTGGAGGACTTGAAGTCTTCTGCTTTGGTGGTATTAATTATTGCAAAGTGGGGGAATGTCATGTCAAATCAAATCAAGAAATTGTTCCTCTTCAGTTTTAAGTGCACAGTATTTACTTTTAGTTCCTGGTCAAAGTAAGTAAGCTTGGATTCTTGGTGCCGGTTCCCAGGGGGTCGGGAATTTTCATGTCTTTTCCTGGTCGGGGAAAAGGTCGGGAATTTAAAGAAAAACATCTTGGGGTCAGGAAAAGGTCTGGAAAATAATTATTTGTGGTTTTGGGCAATTTCCGTAACATTTCGGTCTGGAAAAAATCTTAAGGGGTCTGGAAAAGGTCTGGAATTTTTTTTAAAGCTGACACTGGGAACCCTGTTTGTTACATGTAAAGTTCACTTAACATGACTCCAATTTAGGGCTATCAGTATTGGTGAACAGAAAGTTGCAAGTAAAAATTTGGCAATAGTCCCATCACGTTAATTGACATTGACACTTTTTACCGTTTCCTATGTGTTTTAGGCCTTGGAGCAGGGGCTGGCAGTAGCAGGAGATCAGTTGACCAATACAGACCTGCCAGCTCTGTGGATGACATGGACCGATATGGGGAGCGCAGTAGGAACAATTCTAAGATGTCAAGTGAGTATTTTATAATTGTTTTCTTTGATTTCTGTACTGTTGTTGTTTATCAAGTCCCCTAAATACAGCAATAAGCAGTGCAGGGGCCAGCCATATGTCAAGCTCTGAATGGTGTACATGACAAATGGAAGTAAATCCAAATGTCAATGAGGACTTACACCACTCATCACCTAACACATGGCTAGAAAGACTGCATCAGGAATTAAAGACGAACAGGTGATGAGCACACTGCGTCCAAATACCTTTACCAGTAAATTGGACAACAATGTGCCATGAGGTCTGTATATTTTACCAGTAAACACTTTGCTGTTACCCTAGTAGTTACTTTTCAGTTATAGGACAACTGAGAGCTCCACCAGGGCAATTTCTGTACTGTATGCGTTAAAAAACTTACAAACCTGACGCATCCTGTTTGGGCCAAATGCATCTCACCCGGGTTTGTATTATTGTAACAAAATGCACCTTGACTGATGGTCTTTTCAAAGTGAAATACCAAAGCAATTTTGCTTTTTGGTGCAGTTAATGTTACTTCAATACTTCAATATGTCTTTGAGGAGGCAAGGCATTGGAATGTTTTATCTATTTTATCCATTGGTGGGTTGCTGAGACTGACTATGTGACAAATTGAGGTGTGTGACTGAGGATATTTTTATTCAACTGATTAGGAAATGTGAATAGTGTTTTATATTGAAATATTATATTATTCAACTAGTTTCCTTTTCTTTACTCGCTGTATTGCTCATATAATATGATTAATGGTCTTTCTTGCTGGACTGTGTCATTGCATTGTCATTTAGTCAAACAAGAAGTTTCTGGAGAGTTTTATACAATCTTGATGTTACGTTTACATGCATAGTGAGAATACTATGATATTCAATTGTTTCAGGACGGGGTAATGGCGGTGGTAACTATGACAAGAGAGCTGGAGGGGGCTACAGAGATGAAGTGGAGGATTGGGATAGAGAAGTGGCATCTTCCCACTTACACGACCCTTATGCCTCTTCGTCGTCACAGGACTATGGTTATGACAGGTAAGCAATGGTATTATATTGAAGAGCGTTTCTTTTTTTCTTTTCTTTCTTAAGCAGAATATATTTTCATTTCGTATCAAAACTATTTGCCAGTTATAAACGTCTTTTACAAAACGTGATGTATCAATAATATAGTGGCCAAAAAAGGTTGTTGAAAATGTCTGCATATTTTTATACTCTCATACTTTATTTACATGCTACGTCTGAATGCCTGTGTCAATTGTCATTCCTCCTTGATCATTTTCGTGAATAATAATTTGCCATTTAATCTATCATAAATACATTCAGTAGCATTAAAGCTCTCTTTGTTAAAATAAAATGGGCCTCAAGTTTTTAATCATTTGCATACTAAGTACCAGTGCACATCATTATAGTCTGTGTAGTGAACATCTCATCACCCTTTTGCTCTTAGTATTAGGGGTATGCAGACTGCACAATCTTATGAAACCTATCAATAGATTTTCCCATCATTGTCATTTTGTCACTGGGCTTTTGATGAGCACTAAACTGAACAAAGTAATGACAGTGTCAAATAATGAGCCGTAAATGAAGCGATTGGAAATTCAATGCAAAGGTCCATCATTTAAAAAAAGTTTCATTTGTATCACTGGACTGATATAGAAAAACAAACACAACGATTTTAATAACTTCTAACAATGCCTGTTCTAGGAGCTTCGTGTTAAGATAAATGTTTTGTCTCAGCCATATCTATCCCATAATATATTTGAATGTAGTTCACGAAAATCAAATCAGTGACCGATCTAGGTTTTCGGGTATCACATCGTCGAAAATCTGAGGTAGGTACGGAACATGTACTATACTGACATATCCACCCCCTGTACAAGACTTATTCTAAATATATTTTCTTTGATTCATTTCTCTATGCAGAAATCTCAGCAGTATGGGTTCATCCAGCAGATCTCACCAACAAAGTGCTTACAGTGGATACTCTGGCTACTATTAGACAAGTGTCTTTGGATTTTGTCATCACATGAGATTCAAAGGAGTTTTACTGTTGTTAGGTGGAAAGTGGAGCCCTGGTTAACTAATTTGACAACTCTCATAGTGTGTTGTTTTGTTCTGTTGTTTCTTTTTCTAAAATATAGAGATACATCATGAACACATTGAAACATTTCAAGTCTATTCAAATTCATCAAAAATGGCAATCAAGTCTCTTCATTCAAAGTTGCAGAAAAATAATGAAGTAGCAAAATTGGGTCAAGCTACAATGCCCTCTGTGCTTCAAGTCCTGACTACAGTCTTTGTTTAGTAGCCAAAATAAGACTCTCTTTACTTTACTCCCCTTGCTTTACTCAACCCAGGTGTATCAATGAGTACAGATCTGTGACTGGCCTGGGTCCTTGGCAGAGGGGGCTGCTGCATCTTTCCTAGATATTATGAGATATCTACAAGAGACATTATTTTTGGTTTGTCTCTACAAAGTTCACAGATTTATGTGTTACAAGGTCCCAACACCTAACCAATGTGTTGTTAATGCCATGCCTGTTGGTTTTGACAAGCTTTTATTATCATTTTTAAATTTACTTCATATGACATGTTTTATTAATTGTAAAAGGTTTGTTAATGCAAGATGGCAAGAACTGATTGAAATTGCATGTCAAGAAATTTAATTTACTGCCAAAAATATGTGTGTGATTTGACTTCAAAATTGACTTTTATTCCAGGGAAATGTTAAAGTCAGAAGTTTTTAATTCCAATCGCTCTTGTGTATGATTATGATGTTATAACGTGAATCCATGTTTTATGTTGTCATTTTTAATTTCAAATACAATAAACTGTTTCTCTTACTATTCCAATTGCTTTTTTCTTAGATGAAATTATCTATGTTGGTTTGTTATCTGTTCCCTGTAGAACCGTAACTAAGCAGTGTAGGGACCAGCTCTGTGTCTGGCCAAGAACAGTGTACACGGTAGAAGAAGGCATCGATGCGTAGACCCAGCATCAATGAAATTAATTCCTACCCTCCCATTCCAACATTCGCCTGCGGACACCATTATCTTCTTGGCAATCAATTCATGATAAAGATGGCTCAGTGGATAATGGATTTGTTCTATCCTTTAAAGATAGAAAAAAATCGTCAGAATTACTTTTTAAAGGAAGAACAAATCCATTATCATTAAAAAGCAATACTGGTCGATTTGTTTTATTTTTAAAGTATTGCCCTCATTGGTGCAGTGCAAAGAAATAAAATATGATTAATTTTGTCACAATGGCACTTATCTTGAAACATCTATCACGATTTTGAATTATCCTGGCAAGAAGAAGACCGAGAATGAGGATTGATATTATTATTATGAACTACAGCCCAGACAGAACAAGGCTTTCTTCAACAGCTGTGTTTTATTGACACAAACATTGTTTTAATTTTCATACGCATTTACTGAACAGAACCATTGGCTTGTTATTTTTGACAGCAACATTACCAGCACAAAAGCGAACTCTGTGGATACAATGAATAATAATTAAAGAACTGTCAAATGGCATAAATGCATTACAACAAGGGAAATAACTCGGGAGTTTGAGCAACCCAGAGGCGTTGTGGTTTTGGAAATAGGGTGACAAAATGCCAATGAAACAGGTATTTACAGATCTAAAGGGCATCAAAGTTGAACGCAAATTTTTCATTTATTTCAATGTTTCCCAAATATTATTAATTAATATTAGGGGGGGGGGGGGGACTTAAATAACGTGTATTGTACTTTGGCATATTCTAACAGGGTAGGACTATCAATTCGTAGAGATGCAATTGATAAAGGCACATCCACGAGTAGAGGAGTACTCGTGTTCCACGATCTTCTCCACCTTTTAGTTTTAGTCACACTGGATGGTCAACTGGATGACCACCTCAGCAGTGCATTCACTGCCAGCCAGGTACATTTCAGCCCAGTACAGAATGAACATAAGGCTTGTATTTGTTATGGGTATCGAGAAGACTGAAAACGATGTTAAAATAGCGTCACTGCCGATGAGACAAAAGACATCAATGCCGATGAGACAAAAGACATCAATGCCGATGAGACAAAAGACATCAATGCCGATGAGACAAAAGACATCAATGTCGATGAGACAAAAGACATCAATGCCGATGAGACCAAAGACATCAATGCCGATGAGACAAAAGACATCAATGCCGATGAGACAAAAGACGCCATACATATTTATATTATTGTATTATTATACAGTTCCTTTTATTTTTGCAACACTACACACACAAGTACAACGAACTTCACTCTTTTCGTGCTCATTGGCACCCCTATAACTCCTTGGCACCCCTATAACTCCTTGGCACCCCTATAACTCATTGGCACCCCTATAACTCCTTGGCACCATATAACTCATTGGCACCCCTATAACTCCTTGGCACCCCTATAACTCCTTGGCACCCCTATAACTCCTTGGCACCCTTATAACTCCTTTGCACCCTATAATTCCTTGGCACCCCTATAACTCCTTGGCACCCCTATAACTCATTGGCACCGCTATAACTCCTTGACACCCCTATAACTCCTTGTCACCCCTATAACGCCTTGCCACCCCTATAACTCCTTGGTACCTCTATAACTCCTTGGCACCCTTATAACTCCTTGGCACCACTATAATTCATTGGCACCCCTATAACTCCTTGGCACCCCTATAACTCCTTGGTACCCCTATAACTCCCTGGCACCCTTATAACTCCTTGTCACCCTTATAACTCCTTGCCACCCCTATAACTCCTTGGTACCCCTATAACTCCTTGGCACCCTTATAACTCCTTGGCACCCCTATAACTCATTGGCACCCCTATAAATCATTGGCACCCTTATAACTCCTTGGCAACGCTATAACTCATTGGCACCCCTATAACTCCTTGGCACCCATATAACTCCTTGTCACCCCTATAACTCCTTGGTACCCCTATAACTCCTTGGCACCCTTATAACTCCTTGTCACCCCTATAACTCATTGGCACCCCTATAACTCATTGGCACCCTTATAACTCCTTGGCACCCTTATAACTCCTTGGCACCACTATAATTCATTGGCACCTCTATAACTCCTTGGCACCCCTATAACTCCTTGGCACCCCTATAACTCCTTGGCACCCCTGTAACTCCTTGGCACCCTTATAACTCCTTGGCACCCCTATAACTCCTTGGTACCCCTATAACTCCTTGGCACCCCTATAACTCCTTGGCACCCCTGTAACTCCTTGGCACCCTTATAACTCCTTTGCACCCCTATAACTCCTTGGTACCCCTATAACTCCTTGGCACCCCTATAACGCCTTGGCACCCCTGTAACTCCTTGGCACCCATATAACGCCTTGTCACCCCTATAACTCCTTGGCACCCCTATAACTCCTTGGCACCGCTATAACTCCTTGGCACCCTTATAACTCCTTGGCACCCCTATGACTCCTTGGCACCCCTATAACTCCTTGTCACCCCTATAACTCATTGGCACCCCTCTAACTCCTTGGTACCCCTCTAACTCCTTGCCACCCTTATAACTCCTTGGCACCCTTATAACTACTTGGCACCCCCATAATTCCTTTGCACCCTATAACTCCTTGGCGCCCCTATAACTCCTTGGCACCCCTATAACTCCTTGGCACCGCTATAACTCCTTGGTACCCCTATAACTCCGTGGCACCCCTATAACTCATTGGCACCGCTATAACGCCTTGGTACCCCTATAACTCCTTGGTACCCCTATAACTCCTTGGCACCGCTATAACTCCTTGGTACCCCTATAACTCATTGGCACCCCTATAACTCCTTGGCACCCCTACAACTCCTTGGTACCCCTATAACTCCTTGGCACCCCTACAACTCCTTGGCACCCGTATAACTCCTTGTCACCCCTATAACTCCTTGGCACCCCTATAACTCCTTGGTACCCCTATAACGCCTTGGCACCCCTATAACGCCTTGGTACCCCTATAACTCCTTGGCACCCCTATAACTCCTTGGCACCCCTATAACTCCTTGGTACCCCTATAACGCCTTGGGACCCCTATAACGCCTTGGCACCCCTATAACGCCTTGGTACCCCTATAACGCCTTGGTAGCCCTATAACGCCTTGGCACCCCTATAACTCCTTGTCACCCCTATAACTCCTTGGCACCCCTATAACTCCTTGGTACCCCTATAACGCCTTGGTACCCCTATCACTCCTTGGCACCCCTATAACTCCTTGGCACCCCTATAACTCCTTGGCACCCCTATAACTCCTTGGTACCCCTATAACACCTTGGCACCCCTATAACGCCTTGGTACCCCTATAACTCCTTGGCACCCCTATAACTCCTTGGTACCCCTATAACGCCTTGGTACCCCTATAACGCCTTGGTACCCCTATAACGCCTTGGCACCCCTATAACGCCTTGGTACCCCTATAACGCCTTGGTACCCCTATAACTCCTTGGTACCCCTATAACTCCTTGGCACCCCTATAACGCCTTGGTACCCCTATAACGCCTTGGCACCCCTATAACGCCTTGGTACCCCTATAACTCCTTGGTACCCCTATAACTCCTTGGCACCCGTATAACTCCTTGTCACCCCTATAACTCATTGGCACCCCTATAACTCCTTGGTACCCCTATAACGCCTTGGCACCCCTATAACTCCTTGGCACCCCTATAACTATAATATGATTTTATCACCATCTCTGATTCATGACCCTGTTTTATTAGTGCCTTGGGTTTTATCACACAAGAGAAGGAAATAAGAGAAATATTTATATTTTCTGTACGCTCACTGTGAGCTACTCGTATTCTCAAAGATGCACGAAATGAATGAATAGGGAGCGGGCACTGATGATAAACAGAATAATAGTAGGGACACGTTGCAGAGCCAGTGAGTCAATAAACAAGAATAGAAAATAGATTGCTGAACGGGGGATCGAACCCATGCCTGCAGCGGCAACACCGCCTTGCCGATAACAGCAAGCCGATTTGCTACCAACTGAAATATGCAGCCATCCACAATGATGCCAAATTGAGCCTGATGTATTTCTACGGACTACAAAACCCATCATCATCTTCATCTACATATATCTTTAAGAACAAAATAAATGGTGAAATGTCGGACACTGATATAAATATATGTACATCTTGTTTTCATATTCCATCCTTCAAAAACGACCATAGCTTTTGTACTCACTCTTTGCCTTGCTCCTCCCTGACAACATCAATCTCTTCTAGATAAAGCTTGGGGTCTCTCAAACCAAACAAGTTCCATTTCAAAGGGTTGGTGAGAGAAGAAGAATGATGCCACTGGAAGTCCAAAGAATTTACTTCGCCAACTTCTTTGGGCATCCCAACAACCCACTCGTAAGTGGTGCTAGGACTGTACACGCGGGGCCTGGGGATTAGGAGACGAGGAAAACACAATGAGTTGAGGGAAATAATCAAATTTAAATGAAAACACAATGAGTTGAGGGAAATAATCAAATTTAAAGTATGGCGGAATGATTTCAATGGCAATGTTTGAACTCAATATATTATTATTATTATGATTGTCGTCCTTTTGAAGACAAGGCACAGTGTTTTATTCAGTTTACTTTAGCGTCTCTCTAAAAGTCGGGGAAAACATTGACGCCATAAATCACGGTTCTCTTTGAAGAGAGAACCCCCCCCCCCCCCCACCCACAAAAAAACAAAAACAAACAAACCAAAAACCCACCACAAACCGCTCTTTAACCACTCGAGTAACAAACAGGTGGAACCATAATAATATGAGATACGTAAATAATAAAATTGATTTACTCAGGTAGCAATATTTCACCCAGTTCCTTTCATATTTGAAGGGGATAACATCAAGGTTACAGGGATGTTGGTCATCTGAACATATTATAATGTTGTGTTGCTCAAAAGTCGTCAAATTTAAATGTTATGTTATGCTTTGAATTTGAATGTATTATGTGTACGATTCAGAGATTGCATATGGTGTTGTATGATTATTTAGTGCAACTTTCACTTTCGACACAATCCACAAAATATCCAATTCGAGAATGCGCAAATTTGTAAGAGCTTTGTGAGCGCTGCCTTTTGGCGGAAACAGAATATATCAAGACATCATCTAGATCAGCTAAAGAAAGACACCAGACCCACCAGAGAAGAGTCTGCAGTAATGGAGGACAGATAAATATGGACGCATTGGAATAAAGAGGTCATGCCCAACCAACTGAGGTCGATGGAGTAAGTACAGTCATTAGTGCAAAACATGTTCAGACATTGCATGCATGATAATGCATGTTATGTCCATTTATTGCAATCACAATGCAATGCACGTTCAAGCCACATGAATACCCCCCCCCCCCCAATTATATCCACTCGAGAAGACCAAAGG